>CM060203.1:19737136-19752688 GCA_030562195.1 Nipponacmea schrenckii
TTTTGAGTTATTGCCCTTGACTTAGTAAAAACGCGTCAAATTTGGGTTGTATCCACAATAGAGGCTACAGTTTTTATCCGATCTTAATGAAACTTGGTATACATGTATATATTTATGATATCTCGGTCAAGTTCGAAAATGGAAATTTTCGCATGAACGGTTTTTGAGTTATTGCCCTTGACTTAGTAAAAACCCGTCAAATTTGGGTTGTATCCACAATAGAGGCTATAGTTTTTATCCGATCTTAATGAAACTTGGTATACATGTATATATTGATGATATCTTGGTCAAGTTCGAAAATTGAAATTATCGAATGAACGGATTTTGAGTTATTGCCCTTGACTTAGTAAAAACGTGTCAAATTTGGGTTGTATTCACGATAGAAGCTACAGTTTTTATCCGATCTTAATGAAACTTGGTATACATGTATATATTGATGATATCTCGGCCAAGTTTGAAAATGGAAATTATCGCATGAACGGTTTTTGAGTTATTGCACTTGACTTAAACGCGTCAAATTTGGGTTGTATCCACAATAGAGGCTACAGTTTTTATCCGATCTTAATGAAACTTGGTATACATGTATACATTTATGATATCTCGGTCAAGTTCGAAAATTGAAATTATCGAATGAACGGATTTTGAGTTATTGCCCTTGACTTAGTAAAAACGCGTCAAATTTGGGTTGTATCCACAATAGAGGCTACAGTTTTTATCTGATCTTAATGAAACTTGGTATACATGTATATATTGATGATATCTCTGTCAAGTTCAAAAATGGAAATCATTGCATGAACAGATTGTGAGTTATTGCCTTGACTTAGTAAAAATGCGTCAAATTAGGGTTGTATCCATGATAGAGGCTACAGTTTTTATCCGATCTTAATGAAACTTGGTATATATTGATGATATCTCGGTCAAGTTCCAAAATGGAAATTATCAAATGAACAGATTTTGAGTTATTGCCCTTGACTTAGTAAAAAGGCGTCAAATTTGGGTTATATCCACGATATAGGCCACAGTTTTTATCAGAAATTCAAATTTGACTATTTTTTGATGAATAGTTTATGAGTAATTGCCCTTGACTAAGTAAAATTGCGTAAAAGTTCATTTTCTGTAGACACTATAGAAGCTACAATTATCTATGGATTTTAATGAAACTTGGTATGAGCATTGGAATTGATAAGAGGGCGGTCAAGTTCGATTTGGACGATTTTGCGATTAACAGTTTTGGAGTTATTGCCCCTGCCTCTATATTTGTTGTAGACAAAATAGAAGCTACAATTTTCAACGGATTTAAAGGAAACTTGGTGTGAGCATTATAATTGATAAGACACAGTCAAGTTCGAATTTGATGATTTTTCGATGAACAGTTTTTCAGTTATTGCCCTTGACTTAGTAAGATTGTGTCAAAATTTTTTTGTGGTTCAATAGAAGCTACAATTTTCAATGGATTTTGATGAAACTTGGTGTTTTTGAGTTTTTGCCCTTGACTTCAATATCCATTTAGTGAATGTTTTTGAGTCATTGCTCTATTTATTTTTCAAATTCAATGCTGCCAGTGGGCGTATGTTACCTTGCCTGGCAAGCTATCTTTGACAAACTCGCTGAAATTGTTTGATATCACCCAAGGAAGATCCTATTAAAAATATCAAAATATTATTAAGGGTGAACCCTATAGCAAATCATAAAAATACCGAAAAATATTTATTGATTTGTATAAGGTACTATTCCTGACATTTTTATACGCCCACATGAAATGGGGGGCGTATATTGTCGTCACCCACATCCGTCCGTCCGTCCGTCCGTCCGTCCGTCCGTCCGTCCGTCCGTCCGTCCACAATTGCTCGTAAACACTCTACACGGTGTAATTCTTGACGGATTTAGATGAAATTTAATATGAGTGTTTATGATCACGCAAGGATGAACCCTATTGAAAATCAGCAAAATCGGAAAAAAATTAGTATGAGTTTGTGCCCTTGTTCTTGAATGGCTCGTAAACACTCTACAACGTGCAATTCTTGACCGATTTTGATGAAACTTGGTGTGAGAGTATGTTATAACTCAAGGATAAACCCTATCGAAAATCAGCGAAATCGAAAAACATTTAGTATGAGTTATTGCCCTTGTTCTTGAAAACGCGTTCAATTTTAGCTTGTAAACACTCTTGAGAGAACAATTCTTAATGGATTTTGATGAAACTTGGCTTGAGTATTTGTTATCACCCAAGGATGAAACCTATTGAAAACCAGTAAAATCGAAAAAAATTTAATATCAGTTATTGCCCTTGTTTTTGAAAACGCGTTCAATTTTTAGCTTGTAAACACTCTACAAAGCACAGTTATTGACCGATTTTGACGAAACTTGCTGAAATTGTTTAATATCACCCAAGAATGAACCCTTTTGAAAATAGCACATATCGAACTATATTTAATAGGAATTATTGCCCTTGTTCTATAAAATGTGTTGGATTTTTGCCTTGTAAACACTCTACAAGTCACAATTCTTGAGCGATTTTGACATAATTTGGCATGAGTATTTGTAATCACCTAAGGATGAACCCTATTGAAATTCAGTTAAATCGAAAAATATTTAGTATCAGTTATTGCCCTTGTGTTTGAAAACGCGTTCAATTTTAGCTTGTAAGCACTCTAGAAAGAATAATTCTTAATGGATTTTGATAAAACTTGGCTTGAGTATTTGTTTTTACCCAACGATGAACCTTATTGAAAATCAAATAAATCGAAATATATTTAGTGTCAGTTATTGCCCTTGTGTTTGAAAACGGGTTTAACTTTTTCGCTAATAAACACTCTAGAAGGTACAATTCATGACCAATGTTGACAAAACTCACTGAAATTGTTGGATATCGCAAGGGATGAGCCTAATTGAAAATTAAAAATATCAAAATATATCTAATATGAATTATTGCCCTTGTTCTTTTAAACGCGTTCAATTTTTGTCTCGTAAACACTCTACATGGCACAATTCTTGATGGATTTCTATGAAACTTGGTGTGAGAGTGTGTTATAACTCAAGGATGAACCCTATTGAAAATCAGCGAAATCGAAAAATTTTTTAGTATGAGTTACTGCCCTTGTTTTTGAAAACGCATTCAATTTTAGCTTGTAAACACTCTAGAAAGAACTATTCTTAATGGATTTTGATTAACTTTGGCTTGAGTATTTGTTTTTACCCAAGGATGAACCCTATTATAAATCAAATAAATAGAAATATATTTAGTGTCAGTTATAGCCCTTGTTCTTGAAAACGTGTTCAATTTTAGCTTGTAAACACTCTAGAAAGAACAATTTTTAATGGATTTTGATGTAACTTGGCTGGAGTATTTGTTGTCTCCCAAGGATGAACCCTATTGAAAATCGAAAAATATTTAGTACAAGTTATTGACCTTGTTTTTGAAAACGCGTTCAATTTAACTCGTAAACAATCTAGAAAGAACAATTTTGAATGGATTTTGATGAAACTTGGCTTTAGTCTTTGTTTTCTCACAAGGATAAACCCTATTGAAAATCAGATAAATCGAAAAATATTTAGTGTCAGTTATTGCGCCTGTTTTCAAAAACGCTTTCAACTTTTGGCTTGTGAACACTCTAAACAATCCTTTTTGACAAAACTCGCTGAAATTGTTTAATAACAACCAAGGATGAGCCTTATTAAGAATTAAAAATATCAAAATATTATTAAGGGTGAACCCTATTGCAAATCATAAAAATACCCAAAAATATTTAATGAGTTGTTATTAGGTACAATTCTTGACAGTTTTTAATGAAACTAGAGACCCTAGAAAAAAATAGGTTGGAAGGTTGAATATTTCATTCCACTTATTGTAACCTTACTGAAAAGTTTTTATTTTAAATAAATGCTGCCAGTGGGCGTATATTACCTTGCCTGGCAAGCTATCTTTTAATGAAACTAGAGACCCTAGAAAAAAATAGGTTGGAAGGTTGAATATTTTAGTCCACCAATTGTTACCTTACTGAAATTTTTTTATTCAAAATCAATGCTGCCAGTGGGCGTATATTACCTTGCCTGGCAAGCTATCTTTGACCTTGACTTAGCATAATCTTATCAAAATTTTAGTTTCAATGCAATTAATCCTCCAATTTTCAGAGGATTTTGATGAAACTTGGTGTGAGCATTGGAATTGATTAGACCTCAGTCAAGTTTGAATTTGACAGTTTTTCAATGAACTGTTTTAAGTTATTGCCCTTGACTTAGTAAAATTGCGTCAAAATTCTATTGTGGTTGCAATAAGAAGCTTAAATTTTCAAAGGATTTGGATGGAACTTGGTGTAAGTATCAGAATTGATAACACATTAGTCAAGTTTGAATTTCCAACTTTTTATAACAAATAGTTTTTGAATTATTGCCCTTGACTTAGTAAAATTGTGTCAAAAATATTTGTTGGTGCAAAATAAGCTACAATTTTTTAATAGATCTGATGAAACTTGGTATGAGTATTGAAATAGATAAGATGGTGGTCAAGTTTTCATTTTCCATGAACAGTTTTTGAGTTTTTGCCCTTGACTTCAATATTCATTCAGTGATGTTTTTTGAGTTATTGCTCTATTTATTTTTCAAATTCAATGCTGCCAGTGGGCGTATGTTACCTTGCCTGGCAAGCTATCTTTAATAAGTATTATCTCTATTAGGCTACTCAATGAATACTTTTTGTGGTCTGTGACCAATATTTTTATCATTATCTCCCTTGATAAGCCTAACTGTGAAAACCAACCATGACAAGCCAAGGAGACAGACTTAAAGATTAAAATTTGAGTAGCTACCAGAAGTTTGAACTCTTGGTTCTTGATGTTCCTTATTACCAGGCAACATCTTCCCCACCATTGTTTCCTGCAAAATGTATTGGTTGACAAGGGCTCTGCGGGAGAGGATTGGAAACACACGTCAACTGCCTCTTCGCATTTGGTCAAAACAAGCTATAGACTTTTCACAGTCGGATTCAACTAATAATGGCTGGTTTTCACAGTTAGGCTTATCAAGGTACATAATGATAAAAATAATGGTCAAAAACCACAAAAAGTATTCATTGACTAGCCTAATAGAGATTATACTTATTACAAATTAAATCATGTCAATTGACAGACAACATTATTATGGATTAGCTCACTAGAATTACATAACACAAAGAAAAATAGGTATTGTGATTTGGCCAAAGAAAAACGTTATAAATATTCGTTTTTTGATGTAAAATGTTTTGATCCTGAATTTGTGCACAAATTTAGTTTCGAACTTTTAGTCTTTTCTTACCCAATTCGGACTGTTCGGGAATTCGGAATTTTACCCCCACCGAAAATAAAATGTCATTTCATCCACACGCTTTTCCAAATGCCATCGATCTCTGAAAGAGCTAGTTGTGAAATCGTATTTCATTGGCTGGCTATTGTGTAGTTGTATAAAAAGAATGAACATGATTGGTTCAGTAAAATTTGCCGGGAAATCCTAGGAAAACCCCATAGCAACAAAATAATAATTTTGATATTGAAAAAGAACCGAATTAACATTTCATTGTAATAACTTAAGTGTACAACTATATGGTTATTCTGTAATTTTTCACAATTAATAAGAAACATCATTATGAATGCCTTGCATATAATGAATGCGCGGGTTTAAGAAATTTTTTCGTTTCACAATTTCAATAGACTTGCGTAAGCAATATTATTTCAATCCAAAAAAAAAGAACCATTGTCCGAGTGCATTAGCAGAACATCCGTGACATTTGGGTGATCGAGACTATCATTGCTTTCATGGATGAAAGTCAAAGTAGCAGCGGTTTTTGTAATTTTGGGAATACTTTTTTGTTGACCTTCTTGGAGTAATTTTTGGAAGTGAGTTTATTACTAAAAAATGCTTAGATCCACAATTATTTTAGTTCTAATTTACAACAAATCAGAAGTTGAACTCGCTGAAACAAAAGATGTTTTTTTTTTTTTGATCAGGAATGGAGGTTTTTTTTTTTCGTCGGAGCTGATTTTTTTTTTTTTTTTTTTTCGGATTTCCTGAAAATGTGGGTCGGCGGATCCGTAAAACAAGAAAATAAATTGGTCTGGCCTTAATGAAACTTGGTATGCATGTATGGAAATTATGGAATGAACGGATTTTAAGTTACTGCCCTTGACTTAGTAAATGCAATATGGATATGATGTATACTACCGTTGTCCATCTGTCGGTCTGTCCTTGACATAGTAAAAACAAAATGATTATATATTAGGTCCGTCCGTCCGTCTGTTTTTAATATATGAGTATGAGTATTGCAATAGATAAGATGGTGGTCAAGTTTGAATTTGACGATTTTCCATGAATTGTTTTTGAGTCTTAGCCCTCGACTTCAATATTCAGTGAATTTTTTTTGAGTTATTGATCAATTTATTATTCAAATTCAATACTGCCAATGGGCGTATGTTACCTTGCCTGGCAAGCTATCTTTTATATTGAAGAGATCTTGGACAAGTTTGAAATTGGCAATTTTTCGATTAACATTTTTTTTAGTTATTGCCATTGACTTAGTGGAAACGCGTTAAAATTGGCTTGTAAACGCTACAGAGACTACAGGTTTCATTGGATTTGAATGAAACTTGCTGTGATCATTTATATCGATGAGATCTTGATCAACTACAAAATAGGCGATTTTTTGATGAACGGTTTATGAGTTATTGAACTTGACTTAGTTAAAACCCGTCAAAATTGGCTAGTAAACGCTATAGAGACTACAGGTTTCATCTGATTTGAATGAAACATTGTGTCATCATTTATATTGATCAGATCTTGGACAAGTTTGATAGTGACGATTTTTTGGTGAACGTTTTTTTAGTTGTTGGCCTTGACTTAATCGAAACGCATCAAAACAGACTTGTGAACACCACAGAGACAACAGTTTTCATCTGATTGGAATGAAATTTGGTGTGATCATTGAAGTTGATGAGATCTTGGTTGAGATTGACGATTTTTTGATAAACTGTTTTTGAGTTATTGCACTGACTAACTGGTAGTCAAAACACTGCGAAATTGACTTATTGCGATAGACAATACAGTTTTCATCTGATTTGAATGAAATTTGATGAGATCCTTTTTATTGGTGAGATCTTGAACAAGTTCAATATTTACTATTTTTAAATGAACTATATTTGAGCTATTGCCCTTGACTTAGTCCTTACTCATGAAAATTAGCTAGTAAATACAATAAAGACAAGGTTTCATCTGATTTGGTGTGAATATTAATATTGATGAGAACTTTAGAATGTTAGAGTTTCTGCCTGTGTTAAAACATATTAATAGTCGACACAATAGTTTTTGATTACTACTGTTGGTTATCCTAGTTCTAAGATTACAAATTAATAGTTGTGCATTGAGAGCATATATTTAGATGAATCGACCCAGATATAGGACGAATCAACTGGTCATATCGTACACACAGTGAAGTAAAGTTTTAAGAATTAAAATGTTTAATTTTCTACGTAGTTAAACAACTATCTGTGGATCTATTTTAACTTCATGCCTGGAACTACAAACGACTTGTCCAATCAGAATAAAGAAGTTTACCCTCCGATGGTTTTTCTTTTTATTTTGGTACCGGTACTTCGATTTTTTTATCAATTAAAACTGAAAATGTTTTATTCTACTATTCATGTGAGCACTAGCCAAAAACCCCAAAAAAGAATATATATATAAATGAATGAAAACAAAGGGAGCCTATGTTTAAAGTTTGCCTTATATTCATTTATTCATATATTAGTAAGCTTGATTTAACTCAATACTAGAACCCAACTTTAAATCAGTTCAATAGTTTTGGCTTTTAAAAATTAAGAGTTGAATTTTTTTATGTTTAAACTTTTAGATACATTCAGAGAAATATTTCTGTATATTTTGATTTCATAAAGTTTTTATACGCCCACATTATAATGTGGTCCTATATTGTCATCACCCCCATCTGTCCGTCCACAATTGCTTGTGAAAGCAATAGAGCCTACAGTTTTTGTCAGATTTAAATCAAACTTGCTGAGATCATTTATATTGATGAGATCTCGGACAAGTTCGAATTTGGCTATTTTTCGATGAACGGTTTTTGAGTTATTGCACTTGACTTAGCCAAAAAGCGTCAAAATAGGCTTGTGAACGCGATAGAGACTACAGTTTTCATCAGATTTGAATGAAACTTTCTGTGATCAGTAATATTGATGAGATCTCGGACAAGTTCGAAATTGGCGATTTTTCGATAAACGTTTTTTGAGTTATTGCACTTGACTTAGTCAAAACGCCTCAAAATTGGCTTGTGAACACGATAGAGATCACAATTTCCATTTGATTTGAATGAAATTTGGTGTTATCATATTTATTGATGAAATTTTGGAAAAGTTTGATCGTGACGATTTTTGGGTGAACAATTTTTGAGTTATTGGCCTTGACTAAGTCAAATTGCGTCGAAATAGACTTGTGAACACGATAGAGACAACAGTTTTCATCTGATTGGAATGAAATTTGGTGTGATCATTGAAGTTGATGTCATCTTGGTCAAGTTCGAAATCGACATTTGGATATACTGTTTTTGAGTTATTGCACTTGGCTTAGTCAAAACGCGGCTTGTGATTGCTATAGACAATACAGTTTTCATCTGATTTTAATTTGTTGTGAACATTTATATTGACGAGAACTTGGATTAGACCTAAATAATCTTAGAGTTTTTGCCTGTGTTAAAACAGAAAATATATTTTAAAGTGGGCGTATCTTGCTAGGCAACCACTTGTTATAAATTGATGACCTACAAAAACTAAATGCCCTTTTATTCAGAACTCTTTTTATACGCCCACATGAAATGGGGGGCGTATATTGTCGTCACCCACATCCGTCCGTCCGTCCGTCGATCCGTCCGTCTGTCCGTCCACAATTGCTCGTAAACACTCTACACGGTGTAATTCTTGACGGATTTAGATGAAACTTAATATGAGTGTTTATGATCACGCAAGGATGAACCCTATTGAAAATCAGCGAAATCGGAAAAAAATTAGTATGAGTTTGTGCCCTTGTTCTTGAATGGCTCGTAAACACTCTACAACGTGCAATTCTTGATCGATTTTGATGAAACTTGGTGTGAGAGTATGTTATAACTCAAGGATAAACCCTATCGAAAATCAGCGAAATCAAAAAATATTTAGTATGAGTTATTGCCCTTGTTCTTGAAAACGCGTTCAATTTTAGCTTGTAAACACTCTTGAGAGAGCAATTTTTAATGGATTTTAATGAAACTTGTCCTGAGTATTTGTTATTACCCAAGGATGAAGCCTATTGAAAACCAGTCAAATCGAAATAAAATTAATATCAGTTATTGCCCTTGTTTTTGAAAACGCGTTCAATTTTTAGCTTGTAAACACTCTACAAAGCACAGTTATTGACCGATTTTGACGAAACTTGCTGAAATTGTTGAATATCACCCAAGAATGAACCCTTTTGAAAATAGCACATATCGAAATATATTTAATAGGAATTATTGCCCTTGTTCTATAAAATGTGTTGGATTTTTGCCTTGTAAACACTCTACAAGTCACAATTCTTGAGCGATTTTGACATAACTTGGCATGAGTATTTGTAATCACCTAAGGATGAACCCTATTGAAATTCAGTTAAATCGAAAAATATTTAGTATCAGTTATTGCCCTTGTGTTTGAAAACGTGTTCATTTTTAGCTTGTAAGCACTCTAGAAAGAATAATTCTTAATGGATTTTGATAAAACTTGGCTTGAGTATTTGTTTTTACCCAAGGATGAACCTTATTGAAAATCAAATAAATCGAAATATATTTAGTGTCAGTTATTGCCCTTGTGTTTGAAAACAGGTTTAACTTTTTGGCTAATAAACACTCTAGAAGGTACAATTCATGACCAATGTTGACAAAACTCACTGAAATTGTTGGATATCACAAGGGATGAGCCTAATTGAAAATTAAAAATATCAAAATATATCTAATATGAATTATTGCCCTTGTTCTTTTAAACGCGTTCGATTTTTGTCTCGTAAACACTCTACATGGCACAATTCTTGATGGATTTCAATGAAACTTGGTGTGAGAGTGTATTATAACTCAAGGATGAACCCTATTGAAAATCAGCGAAATCAAAAAAAAATTTAGTATGAGTTACTGCCCTTGTTTTGGAAAACGCATTCAATTTTAGCTTGTAAACACTCTAGAAAGAACTATTCTTAATGGGTTTTGGTTAACCTTGGCTAGAGTATTTGTTTTTACCCAAGGATGAACCCTATTATAAATTAAATAAATAGAAATATATTTAGTGTCAGTTATAGCCCTTGTTCTTGAAAACGCGTTCAATTTTAGCTTGTAAACACTCTAGAAAGAACTATTTTTAATGAATTTTGATGTAACTTGGCTGGAGTATTTGTTGTAACCCAAGGCTGATCCCTATTGAAAATCGAAAAATATTTAGTACAAGTTATTGACCTTGTTTTTGAAAACGCGTTCAATTTAACTCGTAAACACTCTAGAAAGAACAATTTTGAATGGATTTTGATGAAACTTGGCTTTAGTATTTGTTTTCTCCCAAGGATGAACCCTATTGAAAATCAGATAAATCGAAAAATATTTAGTGTCAGTTATTGCGCCTGTTTTCAAAAACGCTTTCAACTTTTGGCTTGTGAACACTCTAAACATTCCTTTTTGACAAAACTCGCTGAAATTGTTTAATATCAACCAAGGATGAGCCTTATTAAGAAATCAAAATATCAAAATATTATTATGGGTGAACCCTATTGCAAATCATAAAAATGCTGAAAAATATTTAATGAGTTGTTATGAGGTACAATTCTTGACAGTTTTAATGAAACTAGAGACCCTAGAAAAAAATAGGTTGGAAGGTTGAATATTTCATTCCACTTATTGTAACCTTACTGAAAAGTTTTTATTTGAAATAAATGCTGCCAGTGGGCGTATATTACCTTGCCTGGCAAGCTATCTTATAAAGAAGGTATATTTAGTTCTTGTATTGTTTTTGTTGACGAGTTGACTTGGTTAATATTGTAGACAAGGTAACTTCAGTTCTCTAACAAAATTTTGTGAGAATTGGAATTGATAAGTCGGCAGTCAAGTTTGGATTTTTTCAATGAATGTTCTTGTAGTTATTACCCTTGAGTAGAAGCAAAAGATGAAACTTGGTGTGAGCATTGGAATTGATAAGACGGCAGTTTAGAATAGATCATTGGTATTTACAGTTTTTGAGTTATTTGCCTTGACTTTTTTAAAATCACTTCAAAAATTTGGAATGGATTTTGGTATGAGTATTGGAATTGATAAGATGGCTGTCAACTTTGATTTTGACTATTTCAATGTCAAGTTCAAATTTGAGGATTTTTTTGATGAACAGTTTTGATTTATTTCCCTTGATTTAGTAAAATCATTTGTGGTTGCAATAGAAGCTACCATTTAAAATGGATTTTAATGAAACCTGATGTGAATATTGGAATTGATAAGACTGGGGTCAACTTCGATTTTTGACTGTTTCAATGAACAGTTTTTGAGTTATTGCCCTTTACTTATTTAAATCACGTCAAAATTTTATTGTGGGTGCTTTAGAAACTACAATTTTCAATGGATTTTGATAAAACTTGGTATGACACTGAAATTTCAGGTTCAATATTGACGATTTTTCAATGAACAATTTTTGAGTTGATGCCCCTGACTTAATAGAAGCCTCAATTTTTTTTTTTTTATATGCCCACATGAAAATGTTGACGTATATTGCCATAACCCATGTCCGTCTGTCGGTCCATCTGTCAACAATTACTTGTGTATGCGATACAGGCAAGAGTTTTTATCCGATTTGAATAAAACTTGGTATGTGTATTCATCTTGATAATATCTCGGACAAGATCGAAAATTGCACGATTACTGATGTCGGTTTATGAGTTATGGCCCTGGATTAAATGAAAAACGTTGAAATTCACTGGTGTACCAGGCCTAAAAATCTCCAAGTCTCCAAATCTCATTCGCGCCAAGACTCTCGTAAACCGCCCGAGTCATTTTGGATTCGCGCAAAAAGAAAAAAAAAATAAATGGTTTTCTTCACGAAAGACAGAAGTTTCGTCCAGATTGTCAAGCTCAAATTGTCGACTTTTGTTACCAGTCAATAATATTTATAGTCTGGATGACCAAGTCAAGAGTTCACTGGTAGAGTTATATATAGTAACAGTTTCAATGTTATTGTTGACCTATAAACTAAGTTCGAAAGGACATAGTAATTGAGGCTACATCGAGCCGAGGATTTATTATTATATTTTTACATATTGTTCATAACCTATTAATAATATTAAAGGATATGTGAAAAGAAATATGAAAATCGTTGAATTTGATCAAAAGCATTTATTTTTAAAAGTAAACTAACATATCTATCAATTCCAACAAATTTTTTTTTTTCAAAAAACGTTTAGAGTAGAAAAAAAGGCTTTCAAAGTAGGCTTCTTTAGCATGAGTCGAACGTTAATGAGCTAGGCGATCACGTGACCGCATGACGTCAGAGATGCCCAACTAAAATAAAAACAAATGGAGAACTAAGCCTAGCTAATATTATTATAACCTTCGGGAGTTTAGCGCTTTAATTTCTGATCATATGTGGGCAATGGAGGATTTATCAGCTGGTATAGAGTCATTAGAAATTAAGCCATATCAATTCGAACCATTAAAACGCTCCATATCTGACGAAACTGCCAAGCTTTCAGACTCCCCCCAGTCGGATTCTTCCGATCCATCAGAACTTGACACAGATACGGAAGAAGAGGATGATCCCCGTCTTGGAAATACGACATGGTAGGCAAAAACTTTTCACAAACTCTTTTAAATTGGCTCTCAACAATAAAATTGATCGGAAGAGGCCTTTGCTGATTCAAATTCGTAGTAGGCCTATAGGTTCTTTTTTTTTATCTTCATTACGACAGTTGCCGTTCAGTGCAGTGGCTAAAAACCACGTCGTGGTAAATATAATTAGGCTAGGCCTTGTTGCGATTTTCATAAAATTTTGAAGTTAGAAGAGTACAGTCGGCATTTTCATGGGTTGATTTTGATCTTGAATATTTGTAAAGAGCCTTCAGAAGTACCAGAAATGTAGGCCTACGTAAATTGCATCAGGCATATTCGAAATTTCTCCTTTGGCTTTACTGCCTTTAGGATAATTTGAATAGGCCTACTAGGCTACCGTTTTCACACCTAGCTGGCACTTTTAAAATCAAATCATTGTAATATTGCAGTGGAAATCTCGACTAGGCTTATATAGCGGGATAATTGGTAAAATGATTGGATCTGGGCAAATATTCTCATCAACTGATTGGGGTAAAGGTGTCTCAGTCTCCAATTCCTGGTCATACTCCCAGTTAATATCATTCAAAACCTGAAAAATGTAAAGAAAATATACAATCAACTACATTCAGTAGGCTACTGTTATGAAACAGGGGGAGGGGGGGGGTCAAGTATTCGTCTAATAGTAATATAACTAACAGAAAACATTACTGTTTCGGCCCTCTGGGCCTCATCAGTGCAGTGCTGATACTAAACCGAGTTATCTGTACCATGGCATAGTCGATTTTTACGATTTTTTTTTTTATATTTATTGACTATTCTAGGGTCTGAGATCCTTGTTCTATCGTTTCAATCGGATTCGTGTCTCCCGAATCTGCTACGCACTTTTTGCCTATTTCCTCCCTTACGAATAAATGTCAGCAACAAATATGCACATAAATCTATACTCCAACCCTTTATGGCCATTTTCATATAATAAAATGTGGTCTTACCTTCACACAGACCACCCAATATACATTTTAAAACATTCATTTTAACACACGCCATCAAAACTCGAAAATGATTTCACTGTACAACATTGACATAACGTGGAGCCTCGTTTTGATTTTCAATGGAAATCTGCATTCAGGCGTGATAGGGACACTTTTAAAATGGTAGTGGACGGTCGTTGTGAAGGTAAGACCAATTTTTATTATATGAAAATGGCCATAAAGGGTTGGAGTATAGATTTATGTGCATATTTGTTGCTGACATCCATTCGTAAGGGAGGAAATAGGCAAAAAGTGCGTAGCCGATTCGGGAGACATGAATCCGACTGAAACGATAGCCTAGCTAGAGCAAGGATCTCTGACCCTAGAATAGGCCTAGTCAATAGGCCTAAATATAAAAATTCGTAAAAAATTGACAATACTATGCCACAGATAACTCGGATTAACTTAGCCCATGTACGTTCCTTTTACTTTATAAGATCTAGGCCTACTCATTTCTTCTTCAGTTCAATCTTCAACATTCGTAGGTGTAAGTCAGAATTTTGAAACTCACCTGCAACCTTTGCCTCTTGGCAAAAGCCCCTCCACCTTTTCGACGATCGCCTCTTTTGTTTTTCTGGTCAATGCTGGCATGAGGCCTAAGTGGTTCACGAAAAATGGTTGGCACGGCACCTGCCTTGAGCTTTGGATTGGCGTTCACATATCCATATTGGGCTAGTAAGACTGGGTTCCGGTCATACGCATCGTCTGCAAAATGATCGGAACACAGCCTGGAATATTTAGTGGGGGAAAAATTCTTCCGCTTCAGTTTGACAATCCAAGTTTTCACAAGATGTTCATCTTTAGGAAAGCGGAACATATGAACACCAGAGCCCTTTCCTCCGCGATTATTACAGCCATAGGCCACACACTGCGGCATAACGTCAATGTAAACAATATGGCGGGTGAATTAGATTGGGCATCTCTGACGTCATTTACAAAAGGTCACGGAAACGACCTTTCATTTTTGCATATTTCAGACCTGTGTTTTTAAAAGGATTTTTAGCTATTTTAGAATTATTTCTAATTTTTTTTATTGGTTGCAATCGATAGATGAATGATTTTACTTTTCAAATAGGTGGTTTCAAGCCTTTTTTGAAAATCTCTTCACATATCCTTTAATATATAACGACATAGATTTATATTCATATACTTTAAATAGATAAAAATAAACACAGATAAATAGCGTAATAATTTTTTTATGACCGAATACCGAACATAAAAAAATCCATCAGAACACCGCGCACCAAGTTCCATCATGGCATCAGGCAGCGGAAAAAAAACGTCTTGAAGCACACTGTGCTGAATGTGATGCAAAAGATTTAAGAGACACATTTGAATTCACCTTCCAGGTCATTTTATTGATATTTTGTGTACAGCATTCGGAGGACTCTCGCAGATTGCTTTTGCAAGAGTCTATCTGGATTCTCCTGGATTTTAACGAATTTTTAGGCCTGTGTACGCAATAGAAGCTGTAGTTTTCATCCGATTCGAATGAAACTTGGTATGTGTATTCATCTTGATAATATCTCGGACAAGTTCGAAAATTGCACGATTCCAGATGTGGGTTAATGAGTTATGGCCCTTGATTAAGGGGGTTGACAACCTTATCGTTCGAGGTGTATTTCAATCAAGAAACGTATTAAGTTGATATCCATTCTATTTGCCATTAAAAGAAACTCATCTAGTAAAAAT
>CM060203.1:19753188-19768724 GCA_030562195.1 Nipponacmea schrenckii
TTAAGTAAAATTGCATCAAAATTTTATTGTGGGTGCAATTTTCAATGGATTTTAATGAAACTTGGTGTGAGCATTGGAATTGATAAGACAGCAGTCAAGTTCGAATTTGACGATTTTTTTGATGTATGTTTTTATAAGCCCACATGAAATGGGGGGCGTATATTGTTGTCACCCACATCCGTCCGTCCGTCCACAATTGCTCGTAAACACTCTACACGGTGTAATTCTTGACGGATTTAGATGAAACTTAGTATGAGTGTTTATGATCACGCAAGGATGAACCCTATTGAAAATCAGCGAAATCGGAAAAAAAATAGTATGAGTTCGGGCCCTTGTTCTTGAATGGCTCGTAAACACTCTACAACGTGCAATTCTTGACCGATTTTTATACGCCCACATGAAATGGGGGGCGTATATTGTCGTCACCCACATCCGTCCATCCGTCGGTCCGTCGGTCCGTCCGTTCACAATTGCTCGTAAACACTCTACACGGTGTAATTCTTGACGGATTTAGATGAAACTTAATATGAGTGTTTATGATCACGCAAGGATGAACCCTATTGAAAATCAGCGAAATCGGAAAAAAATTAGTACGAGTTTGTGCCCTTGTTCTTGAATGGCTCGTAAACACTCTACAACGTGCAATTCTTGACCGATTTTGATGAAACTTGGTGTGAGAGTATGTTATAACTCAAGGATAAACCCTATTGAAAATCAGCGAAATCGAAAAACATTTAGTATGAGTTATTGCCCTTGTTCTTGAAAGCGCGTTCAATTTTAGCTTGTAAACACTCTTGAGAGAACAATTTTTAATGGATTTTAATGAAACTTGGCCTGAGTATTTGTTATCACCCAAGGATGAAGCCTATTGAAAACCAGTCAAATCGAAAAAAAATTAATATCAGTTATTGCCCTTGTTTTTGAAAACACGTTCAATTTTTAGCTTGTAAACACTCTACAAAGCACAGTTATCGACCGATTTTGACGAAACTTGCTGAAATTGTTTAATATCACCAAAGAATGAACCCTTTTGAAAATAGCACATATCGAAATATATTTAATAGGAATTATTGCCCTTGTTCTATAAAATGTGTTGGATTTTTGCCTTGTAAACACTCTACAAGTCACAATTCTTGAGCAATTTTGACATAACTTGGCATGAGTATTTGTAATCACCTAAGGATGAACCCTATTGAAATTCATTTAAATCGAAAAATATTTAGTATCAGTTATTGCCCTTGTGTTTGAAAACGCGTTCAATTTTAGCTTGTAAGCACTCTAGAAAGAACAATTCTTAATGGATTTTGATAAAACTTGGCTTGAGTATTTGTTTTTACCCAAGGATGAACCTTATTGAAAATCAAATAAATCGAAATATATTTAGTGTCAGTTATTGCCCTTGTGTTTGAAAACGGGTTTAACTTTTTGGCTAATAAACACTCTAGAAGGTACAATTCATGACCTATGTTGACAAACTCACTGAAATTGTTGGATATCGCAAGGGATGAGCCTAATTGAAAATTAAAAATATCAAAATATATCTAATATGAATTATTGCCCTTGTTCTTTTAAACGCGTTCGATTTTTGTCTCGTAAACACTCTACATGGCACAATTCTTGATGGATTTCGATGAAACTTGGTGTGAGAGTGTTATAACTCAAGGATGAACCCTATTGAAAATCAGCTAAATTGAAAATTTTTTTAGTATAAGTTACTGCCCTTGTTCTTGAAAACGCATTCAATTTTAGCTTGTAAACACTCTAGAAAGAACTATTCTTAATGGATTTTGATTAACTTTGGCTTGAGTATTTGTTTTTACCCAAGGATGAACCCTATTATAAATCAAATAAATAGAAATATATTTAGTGTAAGTTATAGCCCTTGGTCTTGAAAACGCGTTCAATTTTAGCTTGTAAACACTCTAGAAAGAACAATTTTTAATGGATTTTGATGTAACTTGGCTGGAGTATTTGTTGTCTCCCAAGGATGAACCCTATTGAAAATCGAAAAATATTTAGTACAAGTTGTTTGACCTTGTTTTTGAAAACGCGTTCAATTTAACTCGCAAACACTCTAGAAAGAACAATTTTGAATGGATTTTGATGAAACTTGGCTTTAGTATTTGTTTTCTCACAAGGATAAACCCTATTGAAAATCAGATAAATCGAAAAATATTTAGTGTCAGTTATTGGGCCTGTTTTCAAAATCGCTTTCAACTTTTGGCTTGTGAACACTCTAAACATTCCTTTTTGACAAAACTCGCTGAAATTGTTTAATATCAACCAAGGATGAGCCTTATTAAGAATTAAAAATATCAAAATATTATTAAGGGTGAACCCTATTGCAAATCATAAAAATACCGAAAAATATTTAATGAGTTCTTATTAGGTACAATTCTTGACAGTTTTTAATGAAACTAGAGACCCTAGAATAAAATAGGTTGGTAGGTTGAATAATTCATTCCACTTATTGTAACCTTACTGAAAAGTTTTTATTTGAAATAAATGCTGCCAGTGGGCGTATATTACCTTGCCTGGCAAGCTATCTTGATGAAACTTGGTAAGAGAGTATGTTATAATTCAAGGATAAACCCTATCGAAAATCAGCGAAATCGAAAAACATTTAGTATGAGTTATTGCCCTTGTTCTTGAAAACGCATTCAATTTTAGCTTGTAAACACTCTTGAGAGAACAATTTTTAATGGATTTTAATGAAACTTGGCCTGAGTATTTGTTATCACCCAAGGATGAAGCCTATTGAAAAGCAGTCAAATCGAAAAAAAATTAATATCAGTTATTGCCCTTGTTTTTTAATACGCCCACATGAAATGGGGGGCGTATATTGTCGTCACCCACATCCGTCCGTCCGTCCGTCCACAATTGCTCGTAAACACTCTACACGGTGTAATTCTTGACAGATTTAGATGAAACTTAGTATGAGTGTTTATGATCACGCAAGGATGAACCCTATTGAAAATCAGCGAAATCGGAAAAAAAATAGTACAGTGGTCCTCACTTAAAACAAACATGCTTATACCGAAAAACCGGTAATAAGGAACAAATTTAAAAGTCCCGTTTTTCACTGCACTAATTTCATTGAAAAATAAATGGATAAAACGAAATGCTAGTAGCGAATTTTCGGTAATAACGAATAGAAATTAACACCCTGTGTACCAAAATTAATGGTTATTACGAATGGATTAGTCATAATTAACCGATAATCTCAATCGCCCCAATCACGGCAATAATTTGTCATAGAATTTCACACCTCCCGACTCCCGATTATCAATTATTCTTTAATCAATTAAACTTAATTAACATTTTGTGTAATCCTTTTGTCCTCCTCTGTTCACCCACAGTCCCAAGATATTCATTTTGTTTACCGGTCAAAACAATAAACATACGGCGAAATAGTAAATAACGATAACCGTCTTCAAGTGTCATTCGATTCTCAACATCAACATGGCTACGTACAAATCCCATAAAATTCCGAATCCGATGGCGAAAATAACGACATGCGTGTAGGTGAATTGAAGAGAATTTGGTACGAGGTGAAAAAATTTACCGATGCACCAGATACCGTAAGACTGGACGATTTTTTAAAAGTCGATGAACATATTATTACAGAGGACAGACCGAGCGACGGTGAAATTGTAGAGAGTGTTATGTCGGTGAAAAATGACACCACCCCAGAATCTGATGAAGAAGAAATCATAGACAATGAAGTTGTCATCATTTGCGGACGCTTTTCGAGCTTTAAACACGCTACGAAAATGGATGATTATAATTTATGTGAATTTGCAATAAATTATATGCTAAAGGTTTAGTACTGTTTAAAACTGCGATCGTTCATTTTCTTTGGGATGGTATGGGTAATTTTGACTTTATCCAAGATGGCAGACATAGAAAATGATATAACGAATTTCGGCTATAACGAACTAATTCGTTCGGTCCCGTATGATTCGTTATAGCCAGGTTTCACTGTATGAGTTCATGCCCTTGTTCTTGAATGGCTCGTAAACACTCTACAACGTGCAATTCTTGACCGATTTTGATGAAACTTGGTGTGAGAGTATGTTATAACTCAAGGATAAACCCTATCGAAAATCAGCGAAATCGAAAAACATTTAGTATGAGTTATTGCCCTTGTTCTTGAAAACGCGTTCAATTTTAGCTTGTAAACACTCTTGAGAGAACAATTTTTAATGGATTTCAATGAAACTTGGCCTGAGTATTTGTTATCACCCAAGGATGAAGCCTATTGAAAACCAGTCAAATCGAAAAAAAATTAATATCAGTTATTGCCCTTGTTTTTGAAAACGCGTTCAATTTTTAGCTTGTAAACACTCTACAAAGCACAGTTATTGACCGATTTTGACGAAACTTGCTGAAATTGTTTAATATCACCCAAGAATGAACCCTTTTGAAAATAGCACATATCGAAATATATTTAATAGGAATTATTGCCCTTGTTCTATAAATGTGTTGGATTTTTATACGCCCACATGAAATGGGGGGCGTATATTGTCGTCACCCACGTACGTCCGTCCGTCCACAATTGCTCGTAAACACTCTACACGGTGTAATTCTTGACGGATTTAGATGAAACTTAATATGAGTGTTTATGATCACGTAAGGATGAACCCTATTGAAAATCAGCGAAATCGGAAAAAAATTAGTATGAGTTTGTGCCCTTGTTCTTGAATGGCTCGTAAACACTCTACAAGTGCAATTCTTGACCGATTTTGATGAGACTTGGTGTGAGAGTATGTTATAACTCAAGGATAATCCCTATCGAAAATCAGCGAAATCGAAAAACATTTAGTATGAGTTATTGCCCTTGTTCTTGAAAACGCGTTCAATTTTAGCTTGTAAACACTCTTGGGAGAACAATTTTTAATGGATTTTAATGAAACCTGGCCTGAGTATTTGTTATCACCCAAGGATGAAGCCTATTGGAAACCAGTCAAATCGAAAAAAAATTAATATCAGTTATTGCCCTTGTTTTTGAAAACGCGTTCAATTTTTAGCTTGTAACACTCTACAAAGCACAGTTATTGACCGATTTTGACGAAACTTGCTGAAATTGTTTAATATCACCCAAGAATGAACCGTTTTGAAAATAGCACATATCGAAATATATTTAATAGGAATTATTGCCCTTGTTCTATAAAATGTGTCATAAACACTCTACATGTCACAATTCTTGAGCGATTTTGACATAACTTGGCATGAGTATTTGTAATCACCTAAGGATGAACCCTATTGAAATTCAGTTAAATCGAAAAATATTTAGTATCAGTTATTGCCCTTGTGTTTGAAAACGCGTTCAATTTTAGCTTGTAAACACTCTAGAAAGAACAATTCTTAATGGATTTTGATAAAACTTGGCTTGAGTATTTGTTTTTACCCAAGGATGAACCTTTTTGAAAATCAAATAAATCGAAATATATTTAGTGTCAGTTATTGCCCTTGTGTTTGAAAACGGGTTTAACTTTTTGTACTCCAGAAGGTACAATTCATGACCAATGTTGACAAAACTCACTGAAATTGTTGGATATCGCAAGGGATGAGCCTAATTGAAAATTAAAAATATCAAAATATATCTAATATGAATTAGTGCCCTTGTTCTTTTAAACGCGTTCGATTTTTGCCTCGTAAACACTCTACATGGCACAATTCTTGATGGATTTCGATGAAACTTGGTGTGAGAGTGTGTTATAACTCAAGGATGAACCCTATTGAAAATCAGCGAAATCGAAAAAAATTTTAGTATGAGTTACTGCCCTTGTTCTTGAAAACGCATTCAATTTTAGCTTGTAAACATTCTAGAAAGAACTATTCTTAATGGATTTTGATTAACTTTGGCTTGGGTATTTGTTTTTACCCAAGGATGAACCCTATTATAAATCAAATAGATAGAAATATTTAGTGTCAGTTATAGCCCTTGTTCTTGAAAACGCGTTCAATTTTAGCTTGTAAACACTCTAGAAAGAACAATTTTTAATGGATTTTGATGTAACTTGGCTGTGTTATTGAAAATCAGATAAATCGAAAAATATTTAGTGTCAGTTATTGCCCTTGTGTTTGAAAACGCGTTCAATTTTAGCTTGTAAACACTCTAGAAAGAACAATTCTTAATGGATTTTGATAAAACTTGGCTTGAGTATTTGTTTTTACCCAAGGATGAACCATATTGAAAATCAAATAAATCGAAATATATTTAGTGTCAGTTATTGCCCTTATGTTTGAAAACAGGTTTAACTTTTTAATAAATACTCTAGAAGGTACAATTCATGACCAATGTTGACAAAACTCACTGAAATTGTTGGATATAGGGATGAGCCTAATTGAAAATTAAAATTATCAAAATATATCTAATATGAATTATTGCCCTTGTTCTTTTAAACGCGTTCGATTTTTGTCTCGTAAACACTCTACATGGCACAATTCTTGATGGATTTCGATGAAACTTGGTGTGAGAGTGTGTTATAACTCAAGGATGAACCCTATTGAAAAGCGAAATGGAAAATTTTTTTAGTATGAGTTACTGCCCTTGTTCTTGAAAACGCATTCAATTTTAGCTTGTAAACACTCTAGAAAGAACTATTCTTAATGGATTTTGATTAACTTTGGCTTGAGTATTTGTTTTTACCCAAGGATGAACCCTATTATAAATCAAATAAATAGAAATATATTTAGTGTCAGTTATAGCCCTTGTTCTTGAAAACGCGTTCAATTTTAGCTTGTAAACACTCTAGAAAGAACAATTTTTAATGGATTTTGATGTAACTTGGCTGGAGTATTTGTTGTCTCCCAAGGATGAACTCTATTGAAAATCGAAAAATATTTAGTACAAGTTATTGCCCTTGTTTTTGAAAACGCGTTCAATTTAACTCGTAAACACTCTAGAAAGAACAATTTTGAATGGATTTTGATGAAGCTTGGCTTTAGTATTTGTTTTCTCACAAGGATAAACCCTATTGAAAATCAGATAAATCAAAAAATATTTAGTGTCAGTTATTGGGCCTGTTTTCAAAATCGCTTTCAACTTTTGGCTTGTGAACACTCTAAACATTCATTTTTGACAAAACTCGCTGAAATTGTTTAATATCAACCAAGAATGAGCCTTATTAAGAATTAAAAATATCAAAATATTATTAAGGATGAACCCTATTGCAAATCATAAAAATACCGAAAAATATTTAATGAGTTGAGTTAGGTACAATTCTTGACAGTTTTTAATGAAACTAGAGACCCTAGAAAAAAATATATGGTGGAAGGTTGAATATTTCATTCCACTTTTGTAACCTTACTGAAAAGTTTTTATTTGAAATAAATGCTGCCAGTGGGCGTATATTACCTTGCCTGGCAAGCTATCTTTTAATAGATTTGATGAAACTTGGTATGAGTATAGAAATAGATAAGATGGTGGTCAAGTTTGAATTTGACGATTTTTCATGAACAGTTTTTGAGTTTTGCCCTTGACTTCAATACTCAGTG
Source organism: Nipponacmea schrenckii (assembly GCA_030562195.1). Lineage (NCBI taxonomy): Eukaryota > Metazoa > Mollusca > Gastropoda > Lottiidae > Nipponacmea > Nipponacmea schrenckii. The sequence goes on from CM060203.1 coordinate 19,760,692, forward strand.
AATGTTTTTGAGTTATTGCTCAATTTATTATTCAAATTCAATGCTGCAGTGGGAGTATGTATTACCTTGCCTGGCAAGCTATCTTTGTAGATGTTGATTTCATAAAGTTTTCAGAAATTGATGACCTGCAAAAACTAAATGCCCCTTTATTCAGACCTCTTTTTATACGCCCACATGAAATGGTGGCGTATATTGTCGTCACCCATGTCCATCCGTCCGTCGGTCCGTCAGTCCGTCCGTCCATCCACAATTGCTCGTAAACACTCTACAAGGTGCAATTCTTGACGTGTTTATGACGTAACTTGGCATGAGTATTTGTCATCACCTAAGGATGAACCCTATTGAAATTCAGTTAAATCGAAAAATATTTAGTATCAGTTATTGCCCTTGTTTTTGAAAGTGCATTTAATTTGTGTCTTGTAAACACTCTACAAACCACAATTATTGATGGCTTTTGACAAAACTTGTTTAATATCACCAAAGGATGAACCCTATTGAAAATCAAATATATCGAAATATATTTAATATGAATTTTTGCCCATGCTTTATAAAATATGTTCATTTTTATACGCCCATATGGAAATGTGGACGTATATTGCCGTCGCCCCTGTCCGTCCGTCCGTCGGTCCGTCCACATTTGTTGTATCCACGATAGAGGCTACAGTTTTTATCCGATTTTAATGAAACTTGGTATACATGTATATATTGATAATATACTGTTTATAAGACATATAGAAATAGGCATAGGTAAAGAAGCACAAGATATATGGATATACTATTTCTAACAATTTATTAACTCAACGTTTCACATGCTCATACAGGCAGCGTTATCAAGAGAAATGAATAAAACTTAACAGGACTAACAATATATATAGATAAAAGAAAACAACACATGATTAGCACTCTAATTACGGAAGCCATAATTAAACCAACAAGGATTAACATGGGTAGATCAAGAGGGGTTAGGGAAGCCATAAGATGAGAGGTAGTTAATTAATCAAATAGTCCATTCCAAACGTTAGGGATATAGTATCCTACATCACGGTTAAGTTCTGGCTTGTGCTTTTTTATTTCGATGGCTTCTCTCAGTTTTCTGTTTTTCCATGAATTATGGTTGGTTGCAAGAAGTTCAACGCTATTCCATCTGATTCTGTGGCGTCTATCTTTTAAATAGTGTTCAGCTATAGCAGAATCTTCAGGCTTGCGTTTATTACATGCCGTTCTGTGTTCTTCTATTCGTACTGATATAGGTCTAGATGTTTCCCCAATGTAAGATTTCTTGCAACTACAGTCAATTTTGTATACTACACATTTAGGGTCCGGGTTGGGTTCTTCCATTCTTCCTTCTGCATGAACCAAGGTTTTTAAGGACGTGGTGCCTGAGAATGCTACTGTAGCTCCTATTTGTTGGGTCAGTATCCTTTTTATGTGGTAGCTGATGGTTCCTACATAAGGGATGCTGAAAAATACCGGAGATTTAGGTGGTTTAGGTTTTCTACAAGTGGGTGTTAGAGTGTTCTTCATAACCTTGTTCACCAGTTTTGGGTTATATTTGTTGAAGTTGATGAAGGACTGTTTTAGGTGGTTGAGTTCATCTTCTAGCGATTCTTGATTGCATATGATGTTGGCACGGCGTGTAAGGGTTGAGATTATTCCTGTTTTGACTGTCATTGGGTGGTTGGATGAGTTGTGGACATATTGGTCTGTGTGGGTTGGTTTTCTGTACACTGTTGTGGCAAGACTTTCATCCTTTCGTGATATTAGGACATCAAGGAACGCTAGTTGTTGGTTGGTATTTTCACTTTCAGTTGTGAATTGAATCCTAGGATGGATGCTGTTCAGATGGAGACGTAGTTCTTCAGGATCTTTGGTACTATCTATTATGACAAATGTATCGTCCACCTTTCGTAGCCAGCATTGGGGTTGGTAAGGGGCTGTCGATAAGGCTAGTTCTTCAAAGTACGTCATATATATTTCAGTAAGGAGTGGGCTAATAGGTGATCCCATTGGTAGGCCATGTACTTGTTTGTAAATTTCGTTTTTCCAAGTGAAGTATGTTGTTGATATGCACAGTTTAACTAGTTCCACAATACTGTTGACACTAAGTTTGGTATTTAGATCTGGGAGGACAGCTGATACACGATTAGTGAGGATGTCTAATACAGAGTCAGTAGGCACATTGGTGAAGAGGTCAATTACATCATAACTAATTATTTTACCTGTGTATTGGGCGGATTTTATGAGACTACAAAAGTGGGACGAATCTTTAACATAAGATTTAGCTGTTTTACCAAGTGGGGCAAGTAGTTTGGTGAGGTATTGGGATAATTTATAGTGCACACTGTTCCTGGAGCATACAAGGATTCTTACTTTAACTGGGTCTTTATGGATTTTGATCTGTGCTTTAGCGTAAGGTGGGGTGGGGTGAGTTATATGGAGCTGTTTATGTAGCGCTTCATCTATTTCTTTATTCTCTTCTAGTTCTTTAAGTTTCCGCTTTAATTTTCCGTTAAGAGTGGTTGTGGGGTTAGTTTTGGATTTTTGGTATGTAGTTTGATCCGCAAGACTGGTTTCTACTAATTCATCTAAGTGGTTGGTATCTATCACTACTGTTGCCTTCCCTTTGTCAGCTGGTACAATAGTGATGGTTTGGTCTTGGTTGAGTTCTTTAATGGCTAATCTGTCTTGGTTGCTTAGATTTGGTCTTTGTGGTTTAGCTTTTTGGATGATGTTGAGGATTTGGTGTCTTATATGATCAATTTTTCCATTGGGAGCCAATTGTTGGAGTCCATTCTCAATATTAGTGACGAAGATTTCTTTAGGTATGGCTTTGGTGGTGGTGCGGTAAACCACCTAAATCTCCGGTATTTTTCAGCATCCCTTATGTAGGAACCATCAGCTACCACATAAAAAGGATACTGACCCAACAAATAGGAGCTACAGTAGCATTCTCAGGCACCACGTCCTTAAAAACCTTGGTTCATGCAGAAGGAAGAATGGAAGAACCCAACCCGGACCCTAAATGTGTAGTATACAAAATTGACTGTAGTTGCAAGAAATCTTACATTGGGGAAAATCTAGACCTATATCAGTACGAATAGAAGAACACAGAACGGCATGTAATAAACGCAAGCCTGAAGATTCTGCTATAGCTGAACACTATTTAAAAGATAGACGCCACAGAATCAGATGGAATAGCGTTGAACTTCTTGCAACCAACCATAATTCATGGAAAAACAGAAAACTGAGAGAAGCCATCGAAATAAAAAAGCACAAGCCAGAACTTAACCGTGATGTAGGATACTATATCCCTAACGTTTGGAATGGACTATTTGATTAATTAACTACCTCTCATCTTATGGCTTCCCTAACCCCTCTTGATCTACCCATGTTAATCCTTGTTGGTTTAATTATGGCTTCCGTAATTAGAGTGCTAATCATGTGTTGTTTTCTTTTATCTATATATATTGTTAGTCCTGAAATGATTTCCTGAAGTTTTGTTATCCTATTGAAAATCATATTGGTGTATTCAATAGTCTTTTTATATGATAAACTGGTATCATAATCGCATGCTTTGAGTATTGAAATGAAACTTGATTAATTTTAATTGTTGAAATAGTAATTCCATATATTTGTGACTTTTTAATTGATAGAATTGGTCATAGTTCGAAGAATTCTGATTTTTTTAACAAATGGTTTTTGGGTTATTGCCCTTACTTAGTAAAATGCGTCAAAAATATTTGTGCTTGCAAAATAAGCTACAATTTTTTAATACATTTGATGAAACTTGGTATAGTATTGAAATAGATAAGATGGTGGTCAAGTTCTAATTTGACAATTTTCCATGAACAGTTTTTTAGTTTTTGCCCTTAACTTCAATATTAATTCAGTGAGTCTATTTGAGTTATTGCTCTATTTATTTTTCAAATTCAATGCTGCCAGTGGGCGTATGTTACCTTGCCTGGCAAGCTATCTTTTCCTTGTAAACACTCTGCAAGTCACAATTCTTGAGCAATTTTGACGTAACTTGGCATGAGTATTTGTAATCACCTAATGATGAACCCTATTGAAAAATATTTAATTTTAGTTATTGCCTTTTTTTTTGGAAAACTCGTCAAAATGTTTAGCTTGTAAACCCTCTAGAAGGCACAATGATTTACTGAATTTGACAAAATTTGCTGAAATTGTTAATTATCACTCAAGGATGAACCCTATTGAAAACAGGAAATATCACATAATATTTGATTGCCCTTGTTCTTTTAAATGATTTCGATTTTTTGGCTCATAAACACTCTATTTCTTGACTGATTTAAAGGGAACTTGGCATGAGTATAACCTAAGGACGGACCCTATTGAAAATCAGATAAATCTTAAAATGTTTAATATCAATTATTGCTCTGTTTTTGAAAAGAAGAATATGTATATTTTATTTTTTATTCAAAATCAATGCTGCCAGTGGGCGTATATTACCTTGCCTGGCAAGCTATCTTATAAAGAAGGTATATTTAGATATTGTATTGTTTTTGTTGACAAGTTGACTTGGCCAATATTGTAGACAAGGTTACTTCAGTTCTCCAACAAAATGTAGTTGACAAGTTGACATGTTGATGAATTCACTGCTAATCAATTAAGTTAACAGGATGTCCTCTTGAATAAAACTGGTCATTATTACTGTTTCGCCCTCTTAAATGGGCAAATGATATGATCATAATGAATATTTAGCTGTGAATTTGTTTCAGATCTACTTCCATTTAAAGTGGTATCTTGTATTCAGACATCAGATTTTACTGGACACTGTTTTGATTATTGGATTTGAGCTATTATATTGATATTAATAAGTTTCAGGCAGGTGTTCTATGTCATACATACTGTAAAAAAAAATTGTGTGATTTCATTATCTATTTTGGTAATAACATCATCAATTTCTAGTAATCCTGGTAAACTAAAGATTATTATTTGTGTAAAATTTCATTCTTCATAAATATCTAATAGCATAAAACTCTCTTTAATTATGTTTAATTGATGTATCTAGGTCTAATGTTACAGTTACTCTTGATAGATTAAGGGAATATAACACAGATTTTCAGTTAATAGCTCTATAAGTTAAATGACAAATTGACTTAGTAAAATCACGTCAAAAATTTGGAATGGATTTTGATGAAACTTGGTATGAGTATTGGAATTGATAAGATGGCTGTCAACTTTGATTTTGACTATTTCAATGTCAAGTTCAAATTTGAGGATTTTTTTGATGAATAGTTTTGATTTATTTCCCTTGATTTAGTAAAATTATTTGTTGTTGCAATGGAAGCTACCATTTAAAATGGATTTTAATGAAACCTGATGTGAATATTGGAATTGATAAGAGGGCGGTCAACTTCGATTTTGACCGTTTCAATGAACAGCTTTTGAGTTATTGCCCTTCACGTAGTAAAATCACGTCAAAATTTTATTGTGGGTGCTTAAGCTTTTCAATGCTATTACGCCGCAATGCGTATACATCATCAGGGTTCGCACAGCCTTGAAAAACCCTTGATTTTGACTGCCTTCCTTGAAAATCCTTGAATTTGACATAATGCCTTAAAAAACCCTTGAATATTAGACATAATCTTGAAAAACCCTTGAATTTAACGGCCCATTGACAATCTCGCATGCGGTGTGAAAAGAAAACAAAGCCGCCATGTTGAGTATCACCGGAATCCTCGGGATACCCCATATTAGAAGGCTATGACGTTATCAAATCCATATCGAGTCGTTTTTCATATCAAATGAGGATTTCTTTCATACGATTGGATAAATTTATAAACAATCTTCCATCCCAACCAATCAAAACACTGGCAGGAGGTCCGGTCTCGATCCACTATTTTCAAGTTCTATTTATAACTCTATTCCCGTAATCTTTTCTTCGGCTTATTAGTTGAAAACACGAATGCCATACTGATAAATATTTATAATTACGTCTATTTGATACTAGACCTAAACCTAGCATATTACCACTTACGTAGAACAATAATAATATGATGTACTTTGATAAAAATATAAACATTGGACTTGTACCGCGTGAATTAGCGAGGTCATGGGTCATCACCGTAGTTACCATACCTTGTTATTTTTCTTCGCCATTTATTTTATCTTATCTTATCATGAGTGGAAAATGTTCTTTCAACCGTGCCTGGTTTCATATGTCCCATGGACAAGCATCTGTGGAGAGAGGCTTCAGTGTAAACAAGAAGCTTGAAGTTGAAAACTTAAAAGAACAATCTTTGGTTGCACAGAGAATAATCTGCGACTATGTGAAAAGTGTAGGGGGTGTAATGAGCGTTCCCATTACTAATGCACTATTGATCAGTGTTTCATCATCAAGACAAAAATATGAACAGTATCTACAGGAGGAACGTGAAAAAAACAATAGAATAACTAAGCGTAAATCTATTATAGAAGAAATAGACGAAATTAAAGAAAAAAGGCAACGACTTGAGAACGATGTGAAAGAACTTACAAAATCCGCAGATGACCTGGCTTTTAAAGCTGAGAGCACTGGAAATCTTACATTGATTGCGAAGTCTAATTCTTTTAGAATGTCTATTAAAGAAAAAAACAAATCCATTGTTGAAATAAATAAGAAACTAGAGGAACATTTGTTAGACTTAAAAAAGTGATTACAAAATGATGAGGTCTGAAAAAAGTTTTTGAAATATATTAATTGTATGGTCAGTATAAAAAACATTAAAAAAACATTCAATACTAAGTAAATGCACAGCTTTTATTTTCAAATCAATCCTTGAAAAGTCCTTGAATTTTAAGGATTATTGTCCTTGAATAGTCCTTGAATTGATTTTGGAATTTGCTGTATGAACCATGATCATGAACGAGACTTGCTAGTACACCGCTATTACTGATATGATAAACAGAAATGAAATATCTGTTCAAGGGAGGTAACTATGAAAAATCTAAATGAGTTATCCTCCAAAACTCTTCAATGTTAGAGGTGAAAATGGTCGTATTTTGTTTACCTAGCTAACTGAAAACGTGGGTTATCGATGGATTCTCAAAAACAACCACGAAAACGCTCATTATATAGCAGCGTTGACGTGGTTTTGGCTGCAGTTTTTATGGACGATGATTCAGTGGACGAGGATCAAGATGAAGAGGACACGTTTGGCGAAAAATCTGGCAGCGATTCTGACTATTCATTCAGTAAGTCTGTATCCAATGATCTCTTCGTGTGACCTGTCACATACACCGCCCTGCAGCGTACCAGCAAGATGACAGAAAATGTTATTAATTTTAGAATTTATCTGCATGTATACTTATCACTAGCCATTTTCGATTGTAAAAATATACAATTATGGAATATTCCTATGTTTATAATTAAATTTAGTGACTAAAATACAGTGTCTACTTTCGATTTTTTCATTTCAAGTTTCAGTCTTATATTTCTATTTGAGATTTATTGTATTATGTATTTTCAGGTGAGGATAATGAAAGTGATGATGAGGTTTTCCTTTCTAATTCTGAAGCTACAGAAGAAGATCGACAGAAGCAGGCTACCAATCAGTTGCCAAGACAACGACCACATAGTGTAGGTACACGTGGTGTTGGTGTCCACCCAAGAGGTCAGAGAAGAGCTGCTAATAATAATGTGCGTGGTGGTGGTTGTAGATTTGGCCGTGGTGGTGGAAGTAGCAGAGGCCCAGAGTGGGACTGGTCTGAGACAAATTTGGATGATTTCCAGCCGAAAGATTTGGTATTTTCTGGTATTGAGGGCCTGCCCGTAAGAACACAAAGCAAGGAACCTTATGATTTTTTTAAAAATGTATATAACTTATGATATTGTAAATCTTATAGTTCAAGAAACAAATCGTTATGCAGACCAATATTTAGAACAAAGAGGTGATGAACTCAAAGAGCATTCAAGAGTTAAATCTTTGTTTCTTACAAATTCGGATGAAATAAGAACATTTATTGGGCTAACATTATTGATGGGCATTATTTACAAGCCACGCATACAAATGTATTGGAGCAGTGATGAA
>CM060203.1:19769224-19802893 GCA_030562195.1 Nipponacmea schrenckii
GTATGAATTGTTATTAAAGTGTTAAATTGTTTTCAAAGTTCGTTATTTATCTACTGATTTATATGGGCCATTGAATTTTTGTGTATTAGTGTACCTCGGCAGAAGTGGCAGCTAAGTTGCCACTCACACAGGGGTATTGTTAGTCCTTACATGTGTGCAATTATCCTTCCAAAGGATATAGTGGCATCTTTTTCTGATGTTCCCTAACACTGTGATAAGTTGTACTTTACGCTTTCAGACGATGGATTATAAACCTAAAACGGTGTTTCATTACACTTTCAGACGATGGATTATAATCTTAAAACGGCGTTTCATTACACTTTCAGACGATAGATTATAATCTTAAAACGGTGTTTCATTACACTTTCAGACGATAGATTATAAACCTTAAGTAGCGTTTAATTACACTTTCAGACGATAAGATTATAAACCTAAAACGGTGTTTCACTACACTTTCAGACGATAGATCATAAACCTTAAGTAGCGTTTAATTACACTTTCAGACGATAAGATTATAAACCTAAAACGGTGTTTCACTACACTTTCAGACGATAAGATTATAAACCTAAAACGGTGTTTCACTACACTTTCAGACGATGGATTATAAACCTAAAACGGTGTTTCATTACACTTTCAGACGATGGATTATAAACCTAAAACGGCGTTTCATTACACTTTCAGACGATGGATTATAAACCTAAAACGGCGTTTCATTACACTTTCAGACGATGGATTATAATCTTAAAACAGTGTTTAATTACACTTTCAGACGATCAATTATAAACCTAAAACGGTGTTTCATTACACTTTCAGACGATGGATTATAAACCTAAAACAGTGTTTAATTACACTTTCGGACGATAGATCATAAACCTAAAACTGTGTTTAATTACACTTTCAGACGATAGATTATAAACCTAAAACGGCGTTTCATTACACTTTCAGACGATCAATTATAAACCTAAAACAGTGTTTAATTACACTTTCAGACAATAAATTATAAACCTAAAACGGTGTTTAATTACATTTCAGACGATGATTATAAACTAAACGGTGTTTATACACTTTCAGACATAATATAAACCTAAAAGGGTTTCATTACACTTTCAGACGATGGATTATAAACCTAAAAAGTGTTTCATTACACTTTCAGACATATTATAAACCTAAAAAGTGTTTAATTACATTTCAGACGATAATATAAACCTAAAACGTGTTTCACTACACTTTCAGACGATAGATTATAAACCTAAAAAGTGTTTCATTACACTTTCAGACGATGATTATAAACCTAAAAAGTGTTTATTACACTTTCAGACGATGGATTATAAACCTAAAAAGTGTTTATACACTTTCAGACGATAATTATAAACCTAAAAAGTGTTTATACACTTTCAGACGATAGATTATAAACCTAAAACGTGTTTCACTAACTTTCAGACGATGGATTATAAACCTAAAACAGTGTTTATACACTTTCAGACGATAGATTATAAACCTAAAACAGTGTTTCACTACACTTTCAGACGATAGATTATAAACCTAAAAAGGTTTATACACTTTCAGACGATAGATTATAAACCTAAAACAGTGTTTCACTACACTTTCAGACGATAGATTATAAACCTAAAACAGTGTTTCACTATACTTTCAGACGATAGATTATAAACCTTAAGTAGCGTTTAATTACACTTTCAGACGATAGATTATAAACATAAAACGGTGTTTCACTACACTTTCAGACGATGGATTATAAACCTAAAACAGTGTTTCACTATACTTTCAGACGATGGATTATAATCTTAAAACGGTGTTTCATAACACTTTCAGACTATGGATTATAAACCTAAAACGGTGTTTCATTACACTTTCAGACGATGGATTATAAACCTAAAACGGCGTTTCATTACACTTTCAGACGATGGATTATAAACCTAAAACAGTGTTTCACTAACTTTCAGAAGATGGATTATAACTTAAAACGGTGTTTCATACACTTTCAGACGATGGATTATAAACCTAAAACGGTGTTTCATTACACTTTCAGACGATAGATTATAAACCTTAAGTAGTGTTTAATTACACTTTCAGACGATAGATTATAAACCTAAAACGGTGTTTCATACACTTTCAGACGATGGATTATAAACCTAAAACGGTGTTTCATTACACTTTCAGACGATGGATTATAAACCTAAAACGGTGTTTCATTACACTTTCAGACGATGGATTATAAACCTAAAACAGTGTTTAATTACACTTTCAGACGATCAATTATAAACCTAAAACGGTGTTTCATTACACTTTCAGACGATGGATTATAAACCTAAAACAGTGTTTAATTACACTTTCAGACGATAGATCATAAACCTAAAACTGTGTTTAATTACACTTTCAGACGATAGATTATAAACCTAAAACGGTGTTTCATTACACTTTCAGACGATAGATTATAAACCTAAAACAGTGTTTAATTACACTTTCAGACGATAGATTATAAACCTAAAACGGTGTTTCATTACACTTTCAGACGATAGATTATAAACATAAAACGGTGTTTCACTACACTTTCAGACGATAGATCATAAACCTAAAATAGTGTTTCATTACACTTTCAGACGATGGATTATAAACCTAAAAAAGTGTTTAATTACACTTTCAGACGATCAATTATAAACCTAAAACAGTGTTTAATTACACTTTCAGACGATAGATTATAAACATAAAACGGTGTTTCACTACACTTTCAGACGATGGATTATAAACCTAAAACAGTGTTTCACTACACTTTCAGACGATGGATTATAAACCTAAAAAAGTGTTTAATTACACTTTCAGACGATCAATTATAAACCTAAAACGGTGTTTCATTACACTTTCAGACGATGGATTATAAACCTAAAACAGTGTTTAATTACACTTTCAGACGATAGATCATAAACCTAAAACTGTGTTTAATTACACTTTCAGACGATGGATTATAAACCTAAAACGGCGTTTCATTACACTTTCAGACGATAGATTATAAACATAAAACGGTGTTTCACTACACTTTCAGACGATAGATCATAAACCTAAAACTGTGTTTAATTACCCAACAAAAAGATAAAATTTCTTCCTTAATCTGGTTTTATTACACTGTATACATACTCTCAATTTAGTGTTTATTAACACTTATATAAGTGGCAGCCCAGTTGCTACCTTTTTAAGAGTATAGTTACACCTTTGTTTTAACAGTGTATGTCTGTTCCAATGTCATTCGGCAATCCTCGCAAAGTTCTTTGTTGCAGAGCTCTAACATATAACCTTCGGGGTAGCCAGATTTAATTCTTTGGGGGAGACCGGGAATAATTTATTCGGAGGGGCAAGTATCTTACAATCGGCCTGTGTAACCACTGAATGAATGAGAGAGCGAGTCAGTGTATAAAGGAGTAAGTTGTAGAGTGTAGCCCACTAGTTAGGGCTTATACTGTACTGTACTATAGCATTGAGTTCATAGCGAGAATGCTTTTAATAGAAAATTGATAAAAATACAATTACTATAGAATAGTTCCTAAGACCAAGTGATTGTCTTCCATAAGATTGTGTGTGGTGTTTTAGTGTGTAAAGCCTTATATCACTATTGATAATACATCTGTTTAACTCATCATGCTTTGTATCTTTAAGATTGAAAAGTCCATGATGTGCTTGATGTGTTAAAAAAGAAGCCGAATGACTCCGTAGTGAGAAGTTATTTTTGCCAAGATGACTTTGAATCTGCCGAAAGAATTGAGAACTTCTACATTCCTCGCTATTTGGAAAATGTTACTGAAAAGTCTATTGAAGAAGAATTAATGTTCTCATCTTCACTGATCACCGCTGGCAAGCTGTAGAGCGTGTCGAGATTAATGAGCGGGGATAGGGTAGAAGTCTAGGGTTTGTCGACCTATTCTAGAGTTGGACAGTATTTTCACTCATCCCTAATAAAGCAACGTCGGGCTCGGTTAGCACTTGGATGGGTGACCACCTGGCAACATCTTTTTACTGTTTTTGGTACCTACACGGCTTATCATGGGGATACTGAAGAAACCTGGGTTTGGTCGAACTGTCCTATAGTTACACAGGAGTGTACAACATCTCCGCTAGTCTTTGCTAGTGGTCTGTGGAGCGTGTCGAGATGATTGGGCCGGGATAGGGTAGAAGCCTGTCTTAAGTTGACGTTGGACAGTGTTTACCTCAACCCTGCTAGTGGTCTGTGGAGCGTGTCGAGATGATTGGGCGGGGATGGGGTTAGAAGCATGGCTTTAGTGGACGTTGGACAGTAGTTTACCTCAACCCTGCTAGTGGTCTGTGGAGCGTGTCGAGATGATTCGGCGGGGATAGGGTAGAAGCATGGCTTTAGTCGACCTTTTCTAGAGTTGGACAGTAGTGTACCTAACCCCTGCTAGTGGTCTGTGGAGCGTTTTGAGATTTCACAATAGGTAAAAAGTGTAAAAATGTAAATCTACAGTCCATGGTTTTCAAGAGTAAATGAACAGCCAATGACTGAAATTTTATGATGAAGTTTAAGACCGTTTTTAACTTGTTTAGAAAATAATAGAATCTTGATGAATCCCACTAACTCTTGAATTTTCATTTAGCCGAAATGAATTGTCACCAAAAGGTGTTGCCTTTTTTATTGTTCTAAAGCTGTTTGATTCTAATTTTCCTGCCAGATTGTGGGGCATTGATAGGTGCCATACTCCAGCACCTGTCGCAATGTGGCTTATTGCTGAAATTAAGTTGTCATATGAAATCAAGAAATATGAGTTGACAGTGTATTAGTATCTTACCCGTTTATATATTTCTATTTAAACTTTTATTTGTTTGTGCAGTTTTAAAGATATATTTGTTGCCGTCTTGTACTAAATGTTATGGAACAATACTATTACTGTGGTCTTGACTTAAATACATTTGACTCCCTTTTAAAAACTTAATTTATTGAAAATTAATCTAAACAAACTTTTTTAATATAAGAATTTTAATATTAAATAATCTAAAATAAATAATAACAAATTTATAAATATAACATTGTAAATTAATATAATCAAAACAGAATCAATCGTATTAAAATAAGACAAAATTCATATTTGAAATAAACTGATTTTAAAATTTTTTATCTTGTAAAAAATGCTATATCATTAAGCCAGTGCCTAAATTTTTTTCTTCGGGATAAACATTAAATACATTGAAATCTCTAGTAGGCAAAAAAACATTTCAAAATACTAACAAAAAATAGTCCTTGTAGTTTTTTATGTTTTTTTAAATACTTTTCTAATGCCCTATTACAAAATCACAGTATAGGGTTTCTCTCCAGTATGTGTTCTCATATGTGTTGTTAAATGACCTGATTGACAGAATGACTTATTACAAATATCACATGTATAAGGTTTCTCTCCAGTATGTGTTCTCAGATGACTATTTAAAGCACTTTTATCACTGAATGACTTATTACAAACATCACATGTATAGGGTTTCTCTCCAGTATGTGTTCTCAGATGAACTGTTAGGGAACTATTTGAAGCAAAAGATTTACTACAGATGTCGCACATAATATTTTTTGTACGTTTTCTTCCGATTTTACTTTCCTCAGGATCTGTAGAACTCTTATCTGGTTTACTTGTTTTTTTGTTTCCATCAGAATCTGTAGAAATGTTATCTGGTTCTTTACTTGTTTTGTTGTTTCCATCAGAATCTGTAGAAATGTTATCTGGTTCTTTACATGTTTTGTTGTTTCCATCAGTTTTTTTCGGGAAAGAAAAACATAATGACCTACATGTATGAAATTCCCTATGACAAATTCCTTTCCATACAGGATTGGTTAACCTTGGTAAAAGGTCCTGAACTTTTTCAATACAATTTGTTTTAACTTGTAAGGAACTTGAGTTTGGAATTATTCCTCTTCCATTGTGAAAATCTATACATCTAAAGACTGCATGTCTTCCTGTAAACACAAGTTGTATCTTCATTTCATACTGAAATAAAAGAAAGAAAGTTCTAAGTTTAAAACATGTACACGAATCAAACAAGCAGTTGCCTAGCAAGATATGCCCACTTTAAAGTATATTTCTGTTTTAACACTGGTTGAAACTCCATTAGTATTTGTAGAAATGAACCAAAATTTATCTTTTAGATAATATTATACACACAAAATTTAATTTTAATTCACTAAAAATCACAGTGGTCAAGTTTGATACACTCTCTTGGCAGTAAATGTATTGATGTATTTTTGGGCTTTACTGAGACAAGGGCAATAACTCCAGAACTGTTTTTTGCAAAATCATCACATTCAAACTTAACCAACATCAATATAAATGATAAATAGCTTGCCAGGCAAGGTAACCTACAACAACACATCAGCATTTTAAATCATTTTATCCTTTGATTGATAGCATCTATATACACAATCAAACTCTTCATCTAAGTCGTCAAATTTGAACTTGACGCTGTCTTTTTAATTTCCCAAAGCCCACAACAAGTTTCATCAAAATCCATTGTTTATTGTAGCTTCTATTGCATCCACAATAAATTTACAGGGCAATAAAAAAAGACCGTTCATCAAAATTGACAAGTTTGAACTTGACCGGCGTCTTATCAATTCCAACAATCACACCAAGTTTCATTAAAATAGCTTGCCAGACAAGCTAACATTCGCCCACTGGCTGCATTGAATTTGAATCATAAATTGCGCAATAACTCAAAAACATTCATTAAAAATATTCTAAATGCCAATGCTTGCACCAAGTTCCACTATAATCCATTGAAAATTGCCACTACACCATTTTGACACTATTTTACAAGAGCAATAACTCACAAAAAAGTTCAAGCTTGACAGCTGTCTAAAGTGTATGTATTGTTTGCTTATGTGCAAATTTTACTGATGTGAGTATATTTACACCTAGTTGGGATTAGTTGCAAATTTGCTACAGCCTGTGAGAATATTAGGGCTGCAAAGATTCACCGTAAAATCAATGAATCGCGATTCGTTTCTGCTTATCGATGCATTTCGATAGAAAAAAATAATCGCGATGAATCAGCACGATTCTGATATTTGATTACCTACCTTCATTTTCCTATAAGAACACGGATTCCTTGCATATAGGATATTAGAAATTTGTTTTTCACGTATTATTTGCGAAAAAAAAGAAATGATTTATTTTTGTTTATTGACGAATAAAAGACAATACCAAAAACATATGTTGCTATTATGCTTATTGAGTAGTTTTTTAAAACACATTATTGTTATGGGCCAGAAATACCCAAAAGTATGCCAGCAAAAATCAAAAAGTCAATGAAATAGTTTACAATAATTTAATATTTATTATCAAAGAAATAGCTTAAACTTTATTACAAAAATATCATAACAAAATGTTAACTTACAAAATCTTACTCCACGTATAATGTTAAATCCACTTTAATAATGATTTATCCTAACTTGAAGTTAATTCACAGTCATCTGATCAAGCACACAAATCCTTAGTTCCCACATGTAAACAATTAAGAGCGCTGTAACATATCTGATCTAGTATTCAGACAAATGCCCTTATATATATTTCAGTTTTCTATAAAGTTCTAATCCAGAATGCCCTAGAACATTCAGGGGAGTTCCAGAACATTCTATGACCAAATATGGCACTTCTACAATATAAACAAATAAAAGATTAACATTCCAGAACGTTCTACAATGATCTTGAACATTTTACCTTGAATGTTAAAAGATTAGACAAGAACAAAACTTCAGCAAATTCAAATAAACACTATTTGTATATAATAAATTAAGAAGGCATACTTAACATTATGTACTTCGTAATGTCTGTTTGCATAGTTATTAATATTTTTTTCCCGGAAATAGCAGTATGGTATTGCACATGTCGTAATTAATTTCGCTAATATATTTAATAAGATTCAAATAATGTCAAAAACTGTTGTGGTTGAAAAAGCCAGTGAAAAAAACAAAAATGAAAGCGCTGAGAGAAAATATAAATCCGAAGTTTGGAAGTCATGTTGTTTCTCCAACGTCCTGAAAAGCTAATTATAAGTAAAAGGAATGGTTGGAATCGTCTGTGAATATTCAGGACACATATAAGTACCCCTCTGGCAAGTTTCAAATCGATAGCTTTACAACAGTTTGGGGGGGGGGGGGGGGCTTAAGTAAAACAGTGCCGATAAAAACGGAATGAGGCATGAACAATAAGACTGTACTTGTGCCAAATATTGAAAAGTGTGTTTAAATATTAATATTAAGGGGGTTGACAACCCTAAACCTATGTACAAAAAATAGACGATTTTCACCACTTCTTTTCCACCTATCTGAAATATTTAAATATCAATGGAAAGAGGGGACTTTCAGCTATCCAAAAATATAAAATTTATTTCTTTATGACATTTCAACTTGGAGAAATAAGGTATGGAAGATGAACGAAAAAAACGTCAATTATTCCCTTAAAATTAGCATATCTACTAGACTATTTAATATAGAAGGTTGAAATTTTGCACAACGCAAGTCTACATATATCTCTAAAAAATTACGTTGGCTTTTTGGAAAATTTTGTTTTGTTCTGAAGATATTGATAGAAATCAAAATTTTGGGAGTGCATTTACGAAAAATTGAATTTTTGAAAAAATATTCATTTTATAAAAAAAAGCCAACGTAAAGTTAAAGAGGACATCGTAAGCTTTAGCTGAAGCCAAAGTTTTTAAAAATCGGATAAATTGTAAGCGAGATATGCTTTTGGAAAAATGGCAATTTTTTTCAACATTTTGCAAACACATGTAAACCTTACTCTAGTTTCATTAAAAACTGTCAAGAATTGTACCTAACTCAACTCATTAAATATTTTTCGGTATTTTTATGATTTGCAATAGGGTTCACCCTTAATAATATTTTGATATTTTTAATTCTTAATAAGGCTCATTCTTGGTTGATATTAAACAATTTCAGCGAGTTTTGTCAAAAATGAATGTTTAGAGTGTTCACAAGCCAAAAGTTGAAAGCGATTTTGAAAACAGGCCCAATAACTGACACTAAATATTTTTCGATTTATCTGATTTTCAATAGGGTTTATCCTTGTGAGAAAACAAATACTAAAGCCAAGCTTCATCAAAATCCATTCAAAATTGTTCTTTCTAGAGTGTTTACGAGTTAAATTGAACGCGTTTTCAAAAACAAGGGCAATAACTTGTACTAAATATTTTTCGATTTTCAATAGAGTTCATCCTTGGGAGACAACAAATACTCCAGCCAAGTTACATCAAAATCCATTAAAAATTGTTCTTTCTAGAGTGTTTACAAGCTAAAATTGAACGCGTTTTCAAGAACAAGGGCTATAACTGACACTAAATATATTTCTATTTATTTGATTTATAATAGGGTTCATCCTTGGGTAAAAACAAATACTCAAGCCAAAGTTAATCAAAATCCATTAAGAATAGTTCTTTCTAGAGTGTTTACAAGCTAAAATTGAATGCGTTTTCAAGAACAAGGGCAGTAACTCATACTAAAAATGTTTTCGATTTTGCTGATTTTCAATACGGTTCATCCTTGAGTTATAACACACTCTCACACCAAATTTCATCGAAACCCATCAAGAAATGTGCCATGAAGAGTGTTTACAAGACGCAAATAAAAAAACAAGGGCAATAATTCATATTAGATATATTTTGATATTTTAAATTTTCAATTAGACTCATCCCTTGCGATATCCAACAATTTCAGTGAGTTTTGTCAACATTGGTCATGATTTGTACCTTCCAGAGTGTTTATTAGCCAAAAAGTTAAACCCGTTTTCAAACACAAGGGCAATAACTGACACTAAATATATTTCGATTTATTTGATTTTCAATAAGGTTCATCCTCGGGTAAAAACAAATACTCAAGCCAAGTTTTATCAAAATCCATTAAGAATTGTTCTTTCTAGAGTGCTTACAAGCTAAAATTGAATGCGTTTTCAAACACAAGGGCAATAACTGATACTAAATATTTTTAGATTTAACTGAATTTCAATAGGGTTCATCCTTAGGTGATTACAAATACTCATGCCAAGTTATGTCAAAATCGCTCAAGAATTGTGACTTGTAGAGTGTTTACAAGGCAAAAATCCAACACATTTTATAGAACAAGGGCAATAATTCCTATTAAATATATTTCGATATGTGCTATTTTCAAAAGGGTTCATTCTTGGGTGATATTACACAATTTCAGCAAGTTTTGTCAAAATCGGTCAATAACTGTGCTTTGTAGAGTGTTTACAGGCTAAAAATTGAACGCGTTTTCAAAAACAAGGGCAATAACTGATATTAATTTTTTTTCGATTTGACTGGTTTTCAATAGGCTTCATCCTTGGGTGATAACAAATACTCAGGCCAAGTTTCATTAAATATTTCGCCAAAGCTGGCCATGTATAGTAATTATCAGTATATAGTGTGTGCCCTTTGTTCAGGTAGGGTTGCATAAGGTTGACTGGAATTTGTTCAGTGGCTAACCTTTCAGGTACCGGATTATCATGATCGCGAAATAAGTGCTCACCAGAATATATAAGAAAATCCAGTGTTATACCATCATTAGTGCATAATTCATCAAATTTTATTCCAAATCTTGCTCTCTTCGTTCTTATAAACTGGCGAAAGTGCAACCTGCCCTTGAAAAGAAGTAATGATTCATCAACTGACAAATTTTTCCCTGGCTCGTAGACATTCCTACATCTTGACTGAATTTTTCTGATGAACTAGCGAATCTTATGAAGTCGATCATAATTTGGATCATTTACATTATAATCTGGATCCTGATTGTTTGCAAAATGAAGAGATTTCATAAGAAGAAGATAGCGATCTCTAGTTATTACTTGACTAAACAAAGGCATTGACAAAACTTCATCACTGCTCCAATACATTTGTATGCGTGGCTTGTAAATAATGCCCATCAATAATGTTAGCCCAATAAATGTTCTTATTTCATCCGAATTTGTAAGAAACAAAGATTTAACTCTTGAATGCTCTTTGAGTTCATCACCTCTTTGTTCTAAATATTGGTCTGCATAACGATTTGTTTCTTGAACTATAAGATTTACAATATCATCAGTTATATACATTTTAAAAAAAATCATAAGGTTCCTTGCTTTGTGTTCTTACGGGCAGGCCCTCAATACCAGAAAATACCAAATCTGTCGGCTGGAAATCATCCAAATTTGTCTCAGACCAGTCCCACTCTGGGCCTCTGCTACGTCCACCACCACGGCCAAATCTACAACCACCACCACGCACATTATTATTAGCAGCTCTTCTCTGACCTCTTGAGTGGACACCAACACCACGTGTACCTACACTATGTGGTCGTTGTCTTGGCAACTGATTGGTAGCCTGCTTCTGTCGATCTTCTTCTGTAGCTTCAGAATTAGAAAGGAAAACCTCATCATCACTTTCATTATCCTCACCTGAAAATACATAATACAATAAATCTCAAATAGAAATATAAGAATGAAACTTGAAATGAAAATATCGAAAGCAGACACTGTATTTTAGTCACTAAATTTAATTATAAACATAGGAATATTCCATAATTGTATATTTTTACAATCGAAAATGGCTAGTGATAAGTATAGATGCAGATGAATTCTAAAATTAATAACATTTTCTGTCATCTTGCTGGTACGCCGCAGGGCGGTGTACGTGACAGGTCACACGAAGAGATCATTGGATACAGACTTACTGAATGAATAGTCAGAATCGCTGCCAGATTTTTCGCCAAACGTGTCCTCTTCATCTTGATCCTCGTCCACTGAATCATCGTCCATAAAAACTGCAGCCAAAACCTCGTCAACGCTGCTATATAATGAGCGTTTTCGTGGTTGTTTTTGAGAATCCATCGATAACCCACGTTTTCAGTTAGCTAGGTAAACAAAATACGACCATTTTCACCTCTAACATTGAAGAGTTTTGGAGGATAACTCATTTAGATTTTTCATAGTTACCTCCCTTGAACAGATATTTCATTTCTGTTTATCATATCAGTAATAGCGGTGTACTAGCAAGTCTCGTTCATGATGTATACGCATTGCGGCGTAATAGCATTGAAAAGCTTAAGCACCCACAATAAAATTTTGACGTGATTTTACTAAGTGAAAGGCAATAACTCAAAAACTGTTCATTGAAATAGTCAAAATCGACGTTGACCGCCCTCTTATCAATTCCAATATTCACATCAGGTTTCATTAAAATCCATTTTAAATGGTAGCTTCTATTGCAACCACAAATAATTTTACTAAATCAAGGGAAATAAATCAAAACTATTCATCCAAAAAATCCTCAAATTTGAACTTGACATTGAAATAGTCAAAATCAAAGTTGACAGCCATCTTATCAATTCCAATACGCATACCAAGTTTCATCAAAATCCATTCCATATTTTTGACGTGATTTTACTAAGTCAATTTGTCATTTAACTTTTAGAGCTATTAACTGAAAATCTGTGTTATATTCCCTTAATCTATCAAGAGTAACTGTAACATTAGACCTAGATACATCAATTAAACATAATCATAATGAGTTTTATGCTATTAGATATTTATGAAGAATGAAATTTTACACAAATAATATATTTAGTTTACCAGGATTACTAGAAATTGATGATGTTATTACCAAAATAGATAATGAAATCACACAATGTTTTTTACGGTATGTATGACATAGAACACCTGCCTGAAACTAATTAATATCAATATAATAGCTCAAATAATCAAAACAGTGTTCAGTAAAATCTGATGTCTAGTAATACAAGATACCACTTTAAATGGAAGTAGATCTACAACAGATTCACAGCTAAATATTCATTATGATCATATCATTTGCCCATTTAAGAGGGCGAAACAGTAATAATGACCAGTTTTATTCAAGAGGACATCCTGTTAACTTAATTGATTAGCAGTGAATTCATCAACATGTCAACTTGTCAACTACATTTTGTTGGAGAACTGAAGTAACCTTGTCTACAATATTGGCCAAGTCAACTTGTCAACAAAAACAATGCAATATCTAAATATACCTTCTTTATAAGATAGCTTGCCAGGCAAGGTAATATACGCCCACTGGCAGCATTGATTTTGAATAAAAAATAAAATATACATATTCTTCTTTTCAAAAACAGAGCAATAATTGATATTAAACATTTTAAGATTTATCTGATTTTCAATAGGGTCCGTCCTTAAGTTATACTCATGCCAAGTTCCCTTTAAATCAGTCAAGAAATAGAGTGTTTATGAGCCAAAAAATCGAAATCATTTGAACGAACAAGGGCAATCAAATATTATGTGATATTTCCTGTTTTCAATAGGGTTTATCCTTGAGTGATAATTAACAATTTCAGCAAATTTTGTCAAATTCAGTAAATCATTGTGCCTTCTAGAGGGTTTACAAGCTAAACATTTTGATGAGTTTTCCAAAAAAAGGCAATAACTAAAATTAAATATTTTTCAATAGGGTTCATCATTAGGTGATTACAAATACTCATGCCAAGTTACGTCAAAATTGCTCAAGAATTGTGACTTGCAGAGTGTTTAAAAGGAAAAGATAGCTTGCCAGGCAAGGTAACATACGCCCACTGGCAGCATTGAATTTGAAAAATAGAGCAATAACTCAAATACACTCACTGAATTAATATTGAAGTTAAGGGCAAAAACTAAAAAACTGTTCATGGAAAATTGTCAAATTAGAACTTGACCACCATCTTATCTATTTCAATACTCATACCAAGTTTCATCAAATGTATTAAAAAATTGTAGCTTATTTTGCAAGCACAAATATTTTTGACGCAATTTTACTAAGTCAAGGGCAATAACCCAAAAACCATTTGTTAAAAAAAGTCAGAAATTCAATCTTGACTAATGTCAATTCTGATGCTTACACCAAGTTCCATCAAAATGCTTTGAAAATCACAACCACAATAGAATTTTACTAAGTCAAGGGCAATAACTCAAAAACCTTTCATGCGATAATTTCCATTTTCGAACTTGACCGAGATATCATCAATATATACATGTATACCAAGTTTCATCAAGATTGGATAAAAACTGTAGCCTCTATTGTGAATACAACCCAAATTTGATGCATTTTTACTAAATCAAGGGCAATAACTCAAAAACCGTTCATGCGATAATTTCCATTTTCGAACTTGATCGAGATATCCATAATATATACATGTATACCAAGTTTCATTAAGATCGGATAAAAACTGTAGCCTCTATTGTGGATACAACCCAAATTTGACACGTTTTTACTAAGACAAGGGCAATAACTAAAAAACCGCTCATGCGATTATTTCTATTTTCGAACTTGACCGAGATATCATCAATATATACATGTATACCAAGTTTCATTAAGATCGGATAAAAACTGTAGCCTCTATTGTGGATACAACCCAAATTTGACACGTTTTTACTAAATCAAGGGCAATAACTCACAAAACGCTCATGCGATTATTTCTATTTTCGAACTTGACAGAGATACCATCAATATATACATGTATACCAAGTTTCATTAAGATCGGATAAAAATTGTAGCCTCTATTGTGGATACAAACCAAATTTGACGCGTTTTTACTAAGTCAAGTGCAATAACTCAAAAACCGTTCATGCAATAATTTCCATTTTCGAACTTGACCGAGATATTATCAATATATACATGTATACCAAGTTTCATTAAGATCGGATAAAAACTGTAGCCTCTATCGTGGATACAACAAATGTGGACGGACCAACGGACGGACGGACAGGGGCGACGGCAATATACGTCCACATTTCCATGTGGGCGTATAAAAATGAACACATTTTATAAAGCATGGGCAATAATTCATATTAAATATATTTCGATATATTTGATTTTCAATAGGGTTCATCCTTTGGTGATATTAAACAAGTTTTGTCAAAAGCCATCAATAATTGTGGTTTGTAGAGTGTTTACAAGACACGATTTAAATGCACTTTCAAAAACAAGGGCAATAACTGATACTAAATATTTTTCGATTTAACTGAATTTCAATTGGGTTCATCCTTAGGTGATTACAAATACTCATGCCAAGTTACGTCAAAATCACTCAAGAATTGTGACTTGTAGAGTGTTTACAAGGCAAAAATCCAACACATTTTATAGAACAAGGGCAATAATTTGTAAATATATTTCGATATTTTCTATTTTTAAAAGGGTTCATCCTTCAGCCAAAAATTGAACACGTTTTCAAAAACAAGGGCAATAACTGACACTAAATTTTTTTCGACAATAATTTTTTTTCATTTTAACTGGTTTTCAATAGGCTTCATTCTTGGTTGATACTCAAGCCAAGTTTCATCAAAATCCATTAAGTATTGTTCTCTTAAGAGTGTTTACAAGATAAAATTGAACGCGTTTTCAAGAACAAGGGCAATAACTCATACTAAATGTTTTTCGATTTTGCTGATTTTCAATAGGGTTTATTCTTGAGTTATAACACACTCTCACACCAGGTTTCATCAAAATCAGTAAAGAATTGCATGTTTTAGAGTGTTTACGAGCCATTTACGAACAAGGGCAAGAACTCATACTAAATTTTTTCCGATTTCGCTGATTTTCAATAGGGTTCAGCCTTGCGTGATCATAAACACTCATATTTCATATTTCTAGGGTCTCTAGTTTCATTAAAAACTGTCAAGAATTGTACCTAACTCAACTCATTAAATATTTTTCGGTATTTTTATGATTTGCAATAGGGTTCACCCTTAATAATATTTTGATATTTTTAATTCTTAATAAGGCTCATTCTTGGTTGATATTAAACAATTTCAGCGAGTTTTGTCAAAAATGAATGTTTAGAGTGTTCACAAGCCAAAAGTTGAAAGCGATTTTGAAACAGGCCCAATAACTGACACTAAATATTTTTCGATTTATCTGATTTCCAATAGGGTTTATCCTTGTGAGAAAACAAATACTAAAGCCAAGCTTCATCAAAATCCATTCAAAATTGTTCTTTCTAGAGTGTTTACGAGTTAAATTGAACGCGTTTTCAAAAACAAGGGCAATAACTTGTACTAAATATTTTTCGATTTTCAATAGAGTTCATCCTTGGGAGACAACAAATACTCCAGCCAAGTAACATCAAAATCCATTAAAAATTGTTCTTTCTAGAGTGTTTACAAGCTAAAATTGAACGCGTTTTCAAGAACAAGGGCTATAACTGACACTAAATATATTTCTATTTATTTGATTTATAATAGGGTTCATCCTTGGGTAAAAACAAATACTCAAGCCAAAGTTAATCAAAGTCCATTAAGAATAGTTCTTTCTAGAGTGTTTACAAGCTAAAATTGAATGCGTTTTCAAGAACAAGGGCAGTAACTCATACTAAAAAAATTTTCCATTTCGCTTTTCAATAGGGTTCATCCTTGAGTTATAACACACTCTCACACCAAGTTTCATCGAAATCCATCAAGTATTGTGCCATGTAGAGTGTTTACGAGGCAAAAATCGAACGCGTTTAAAAGAACAAGGGCACTAATTCAAATTAGATATATTTTGATATTTTTAATTTTCAATTAGGCTCATCCCTTGCGATATCCAACAATTTCAGTGAGTTTTGTCAACATTGGTCATGAATTGTACCTTCTAGAGTGTTTATTAGCCAAAAAGTTAAACCCGTTTTCAAACACAAGGGCAATAACTGACACTAAATATATTTCGATTTATTTGATTTTCAAAAAGGTTCATCCTTGGGTAAAAACAAATACTCAAGCCAAGTTTTATCAAAATCCATTAAGAATTGTTCTTTCTAGAGTGCTTACAAGCTAAAATTGAACGCGTTTTCAAACACAAGGGCAATAACTGATACTAAATATTTTTCGATTTAACTGAATTTCAATAGGGTTCATCCTTAGGTGATTACAAATACTCATGCCAAGTTATGTCAAAATCGCTCAAGAATTGTGACTTGTAGAGTGTTTACAAGGCAAAAATCCAACATATTTTATAGAACAAAGGCAATAATTCCTATTAAATATATTTCGATATATGCTATTTTGGTTCATTCTTGGGTGATATTAAACAATTTCAGCAAGTTTCGTCAAAATCGGTCAATAACTGTGCTTTGTAGAGTGTTTACAAGCTAAAATTTGAACGCGTTTTCAAAAACAAGGGCAATAACTGATATTAATTTTTTTTCGATTTGACTGGTTTTCAATAGGCTTCATCCTTGGGTGATAACAAATACTCAGGCCAAGTTTCATTAAAATCCATTAAAAATTGTTCTCTCAAGAATGCTTACAAGCTAAAATTGAACGCGTTTTCAAACACAAGGGCAATAACTGATACTAAATATTTTTCGATTTAAATGAATTTCAATAGGGTTCATCCTTAGGTGATTACAAATACTCATGCCAAGTTATGTTAAAATCGCTCAAGAATTGTGACATGTAGAGTGTTTACGACACATTTTATAGAACAAGGGCAATAATTCCTATTAAATATATTTCGATATGTGCTATTTTCAAAAGGGTTCATTCTTGGGTGATATTAAACAATTTCAGCAAGTTTTGTCAAAATCGGTCAATAACTGTGCTTTGTAGAGTGTTTACAAGCTAAAAATTGAACGCGTTTTCAAAAACAAGGGCAATAACTGATATTAATTTTTTTTCGATTTGACTGGTTTTCAATAGGCTTCATCCTTGGGTGATAACAAATACTCAGGCCAAGTTTCATTAAAATCCATTAAAAATTGTTCTCTCAAGAGTGTTTACAAGCTAAAATTGAATGCGTTTTCAAGAACAAGGGCAATAACTCATACTAAATGTTTTTCGATTTCGCTGATTTTCGATAGGGTTTATCCTTGAGTTATAACATACTCTCACACCAAGTTTCATCAAGATAGCTTGCCAGGCAAGGTAATATACGCCCACTGGCAGCATTTATTTCAAATAAAAACTTTTCAGTAAGGTTACAATAAGTGGAATGAATTATTCAACCTACCAACCTATTTTATTCTAGGGTCTCTAGTTTCATTAAAAACTGTCAAGAATTGTACCTAATAACAACTCATTAAATATTTTTCGGTATTTTTATGATTTGCAATAGGGTTCTATGGAAGACAATCCCTGCCATAATTAATCATTCTTAATGCTTAATTCGGTGATAAACATTAGTACAGTAAAATCAACATTTGTACGCTTAATTTGACATTTCTTCGCTAAATTCATAATTTGTTGTTAAAAATTTATCATTCGAATAAAGAATATTACTGAACAAATTAACGATTTAGCCGAACTAATAGTGCCCACTTCATAACGCCGAATGAAGTTTACCGAACAAATGTTGAAAAACATTTCTCGCATTTCATGAGAACATTATCATTATGACGACAAGTGGCGCTGCTCAATTTGAGTTAGGGCTTCGTTCCTATTTATTTGGTCAATTTTTATGGCCGGCCAGTGGCTGTGTACAAAGTAAAGAATCTTATTATGAATTCCAATTTGATAAAAAGCGAAGATTTTAATCAAACTCTTGGTACTCTTTATTCATTGGAATGTGAGATTTTGAGATAAATATGGTGCCTATACCATGAAATGTTTTCAAAATGGCAAATTTTTGTACAGTCCACGGTGATGGTGGTGGGACAGATAATTTAATTTGCAAAATCCAAACCGCATGGTTTCTTCAGGCGTGTGAATATATCTAAAATTCCAATACAATAGTATTTTCATGCCAAGTTTAGTTACTGGCCAGATAAAGATGAAGACTTGTTATGGCTCGTCGTCAATTTTTAAGTCCACGCTGATGGTGGTGGGGCATAAAGGTCAGAAGCCACTATTTGGTTGGGATTATGCCAATTCAAAATTTATTCCCCACCACCTTCAGCGTGGACTTTTCAAACAAAGGTCATTTTTCAAAAAATTTGCCATGAAGATTCTTTATCACTGACTGGCCAGTCGCTAAATTGGGCATGAAAATACCATTTCATTGGAATTTTTTGGATTTTCATAGGTCTGAAGGCACCACATGTGGTAGGGATTCTACCAATTCCATCATCAAAACTTATGCCCCACCACCATCAGCGTGGACTGATAAGATAGCTTGCCAGGCAAGGTAATATACGCCCACTGGCAGCATTTATTTCAAATAAAAACTTTTCAGTAAGGTTACAAAAGTGGAATGAAATATTCAACCTTCCACCATATATTTTTTTCTAGGGTCTCTAGTTTCATTAAAAACTGTCAAGAATTGTACCTAACTCAACTCATTAAATATTTTTCGGTATTTTTATGATTTGCAATAGGGTTCACCCTTAATAATATTTTGATATTTTTAATTCTTAATAAGGCTCATTCTTGGTTGATATTAAACAATTTCAGCGAGTTTTGTCAAAAATGAATGTTTAGAGTGTTCACAAGCCAAAAGTTGAAAGCGATTTTGGAAACAGGCCCAATAACTGACACTAAATATTTTTCGATTTATCTGATTTTCAATAGGGTTTATCCTTGTGAGAAAACAAATACTAAAGCCAAGCTTCATCAAAATCCATTCAAAATTGTTCTTTCTAGAGTGTTTCCGAGTTAAATTGAAGGCGTTTTCAAAAACAAGGGCAATAACTTGTACTAAATATTTTTCGATTTTCAATAGAGTTCATCCTTGGGAGACAACAAATACTCCAGCCAAGTTACATCAAAATCCATTAAAAATTGTTCTTTCTAGAGTGTTTACAAGCTAAAATTGAACGCGTTTTCAAGAACAAGGGCTATAACTGACATTTGATTTATAATAGGGTTCATCCTTGGGTAAAAACAAATACTCAAGCCAAAGTTAGAGTGTTTACAAGCTAAAATTGAATGCGTTTTCAAGAACAAGGGCAGTAACTCATACTAAAAAAAATTTCGATTTCGCTTTTCAATAGGGTTCATCCTTGAGTTATAACACACTCTCACACCAAGTTTCATCGAAATCCATCAAGAATTGTGCCATGTAGAGTGTTTACGAGACAAAAATCAAACGCGTTTAAAAGAACAAGGGCAATAATTCATATTAGATATATTTTGATAATTTTAATTTTCAATTAGGCTCATCCCTTGCGATATCCAACAATTTCAGTGAGTTTTGTCAACATTGGTCATGAATTGTACCTTCTAGAGTATTTATTAAAAAGTTAAACCTGTTTTCAAACACAAGGGCAATATCTGACACTAAATATATTTCGATTTATTTGATTTTCAATAAGGTTCATCCTTGGGTAAAAACAAATACTCAAGCCAAGTTTTATCAAAATCCATTAAGAATTGTTCTTTCTAGAGTGCTTACAAGCTAAAATTGAATGAGTTTTCAAACACAAGGGCAATAACTGATACTAAATATTTTTCGATTTAACTGAATTTCAATAGGGTTCATCCTTAGGTGATTACAAATACTCATGCCAAGTTATGTCAAAATCGCTCAAGAATTGTGACTTGTAGAGTGTTTACATGGCAAAAATCCAACACATTTTATAGAACAAAGGCAATAATTCCTATTAAATATATTTCGATATGTGCTATTTTCAAAAGGGTTCATTCTTGGGTGATATTAAACAATTTCAGCAAGTTTCGTCAAAATCGGTCAATAACTGTGCTTTGTAGAGTGTATACAAGCTAAAAATTGAACGCGTTTTCAAAAACAAGGGCAATAACTGATATTAATTTTTTTTCGATTTGACTGGTTTTCAATAGGCTTCATCCTTGGGTGATAACAAATACTCAGGCCAAGTTTCATTAAAATCCATTAAAAATTGTTCTCTCAAGAATGTTTACAAGCTAAAATTGAACGCGTTTTCAAGAACAAGGGCAATAACTCATACTAAATGTTTTTCGATTTCGCTGATTTTCGATAGGGTTTATCCTTGAGTTATAACATACCCTCACACCAAGTTTCATCAAAATCGGTCAAGAATTGCACGTTGTAGAGTGTTTACGAGCCATTCAAGAACAAGGGCACGAACTCATACTAATTTTTTTTCGATTTCGCTGATTTTCAATAGGGTTCATCCTTGCGTGATCATAAACACTCATATTAAGTTTCATCTAAATCTGTCAAGAATTACACCGTGTAGAGTGTTTACGAGCAATTGTGGACGGACGGACGGACCGACGGACGGACGGACGGACGGACAGACGGACGGATGTGGGTGACGACAATATACGCCCCCCATTTCATGTGGGCGTATAAAAAAATTGGCCATATTTTATCAATTGGCCGTGAAGAGTTTTCATCACTGACTGGCCAGTCACTACGTATGGCATGAAAATACCATTACATTGGAATTATTTGATTTATTACCAGGTCTGAAGGCACCGTGTGGTTAGGATTCTGCCAATTCCATCAAAATTTATGCCCGACCACCATCACCGTGGCCTGTTAAAAAATTGTCCATTTTTCAAAAATTGGCCATGAAGAGTCTTCATCACTGACTGACCAGTCATTAGGTTTGGCATGAAAATACCATTTCTTTGGAATTTTGGGGATATTCACAGGTCTGAAAGCGCCATGTGGTTGGGATTCTGCCAATTCCACCAAAACAGCCCACCACCATCAGAGTGGACTATTCAAAAATTGGCTATTTTTCTAAGATTGGCCATGACGAGTCTTCGTCTCGAACTGGCCAGTAACTAAGCTTGTCATTAAAATACTTTTATATTGGAATTTTCGATATCTTCAAAGGTGTGAAGAAACCATGTAGTTGGGATTTTGCCAATTCCATCAAAATATCTGTCCCACAACCATCACTGTGGACTGTACAAAAAATTGGCCATTTTTCAAAACATTTCATGGTATAGGTACCATATTTATCTCAAAATCTCACATTCCAATGAATAAAGAGAACCAAGAGTTTGATTAAAAACTTCGCTTTTTATCATAAAATTGGAATTCATAATAAGATTCTTTACTTTGTACACAGCCACTGGCCGTCTATAAAAATTGGCGAAACAAATAGGAACGAAGCCCTAACTAAAATTGAGCAGCGCTACTTGTCGTCATAATGATATCGTTCTCATGAAATGCGAGAAATGTTTTTCAACATTTGTTCGGTAAACTTCATTCGGCGTTATGAAGTGGGCAATATTAGTTCGGCTAAATCGTTAATTTGTTCAGTAATATTCTTTATTCGAATGATAAATTTTTAACAACAAATTATGAATTTAGCGAAGAAATGTCAAATTAAGCGTACAAATGTTGATTTTACTGTACTAATGTTTATCACCGAATTAAGCATTAAGAATGATTAATTATGGCAGTGATTGTCTTCCATAGGGTTCACCCTTAATAATATTTTGATATTTTTAATTCTTAATAAGGCTCATTCTTGGTTGATAATAAACAATTTCAGCCAGTTTTGTCAAAAAGGAATGTTTAGAGTGTTCACAAGCCAAAAGTTGAGAGCGTTTTTGAAAACAGGCGCAATAACTGACACTAAATATTTTTCGATTTATCTGATTTTCAATAGGGTTTATCCTTGTGAGAAAACAAATACTAAAGCCAAGCTTCATCAAAATCCATTCAAAATTGTTCTTTCTAGAGTGTTTACGAGTTAAATTGAACGCGTTTTCAAAAACAAGGGCAATAACTTGTACTAAATATTTTTCGATTTTCAATAAAGTTCATCCTTGGGAGACAACAAATACTCCAGCCAAGTTACATCAAAATCCATTAAAAATTGTTCTTTCTAGAGTGTTTACAAGCTAAAATTGAACGCGTTTTCAAGAACAAGGGCTATAACTTACACTAAATATATTTCTATTTATTTGATTTATAATAGGGTTCATCCTTGGGTAAAAACAAATACTCAAGCCAAAGTTAATCAAAATCCATTAAGAACTGTTTTTTCTAGAGTGTTTACAAGCTAAAATTGAATGCGTTTTCAAGAACAAGGGCAGTAACTTATACTAAAAAATTTTTCAATTTAGCTGATTTTCAATAGGGTTCATCCTTGAGTTATAACACACTCTCACACCAAGTTTCATCGAAATCCATTAAGAATTGTGCCATGTAGAGTGTTTACGAGACAAAAATCGAACGCGTTTAAAAGAACAAGGGCAATAATTCATATTAGATATATTTTGATATTTTTATTTTTCAATTAGGCTCATCCCTTGCGATATCCAACAATTTCAGTGAGTTTTGTCAACATAGGTCATGAATTGTACCTTCTAGAGTGTTTATTAGCCAAAAAGTTAAACCCGTTTTCAAACACAAGGGCAATAACTGACACTAAATATATTTTGATTTATTTGATTTTCAATAAGGTTCATCCTTGGGTAAAAACAAATACTCAAGCCAAGTTTTATCAAAATCCATTAAGAATTGTTCTTTCTAGAGTGCTTACAAGCTAAAATTGAACTCGTTTTCAAACACAAGGGCAATAACTGATACTAAATATTTTTCGATTTAAATGAATTTCAATAGGGTTCATCCTTAGGTGATTACAAATACTCATGCCAAGTTATGTCAAAATTGCTCAAGAATTGTGACTTGTAGAGTGTTTACAAGGCAAAAATCCAACACATTTTATAGAACAAGGGCAATAATTCCTATTAAATATATTTCGATATGTGCTATTTTCAAAAGGGTTCATTCTTTGGTGATATTTAACAATTTCAGCAAGTTTCGTCAAAATCGGTCAATAACTGTGCTTTGTAGAGTGTTTACAAGCTAAAAATTGAACGTGTTTTCAAAAACAAGGGCAATAACTGATATTAATTTTTTTTCGATTTGACTGGTTTTCAATAGGCTTCATCCTTGGGTGATAACAAATACTCAGGCCAAGTTTCATTAAAATCCATTAAAAATTGTTCTCTCAAGAGTGTTTACAAGCTAAAATTGAACGCGTTTTCAAGAACAAGGGCAATAACTCATACTAAATGTTTTTCGATTTCGCTGATTTTCAATAGGGTTTATCCTTGTGTGATCATAAACACTCATATTAAGTTTCATCTAAATCCGTCAAGAATTACACCGTGTAGAGTGTTTACGAGCAATTGTGGACGGACGGACGGATGTGGGTGACGACAATATACGCCCCCCATTTCATGTGGGCTTATAAAAACATACATCAAAAAAATCGTCAAATTCGAACTTGACTGCTGTCTTATCAATTCCAATGCTCACACCAAGTTTCATTAAAATCCATTGAAAATTGCACCCACAATAAAATTTTGATGCAATTTTACTTAATCAAGGGCAATAACTCATATTTGACCACCCCCTTATCAATTCCATTGCTCATAGCAAGTTTCACATTTAAATCCATTGAAAATTGTAGCTTTTATTGCATCAACAATAAATTTTGCTGTCATGTAACTAAGTCAAGGGCAATAAATGAAAAAGATTACATCGAAAAATCAAAATCGAACTTGACCGCCTTCTTATCAATTCCAACACTCAAACCAAGTTTCATTAAAATTCAAATTTAATTGAAGCTTCTATAGTGTCTACAAAAAATGTTGACAGGCCGACAGACAGGGGCAATGCCAATATATGTCCACATATTCATGTGGGCTAATAAAAACAGCTCGCCTAAACATCCATTGAGGGAAAAGGTTGTCCAGTTTATAATGCAGTTTTGCATGACACTATTTAAATGATATATTTCCTTTTTTTATTGCTTAAATTCCACAGAAATGTATATCTGGGTTAGATAGGGTTTATTCTAAAAAATACTAAAAACAGACCCCCACCCCCTGAACATCAGTTGAGAGAAACAGTTTTTACGGAGCACAACACTATTTCAATGATATATTTCCTTTTTTCATTGCTTAAATTCCATAGAAATATGAATCTGGACTGGATAGGGTATATTCTTTAGAACAAGTAAATATGCAAAATATATAAATCAATTGGCTTTCTATTCCTGTTTATTGAAAATCATCTACAATCAGACTCTATGTTAAATTATATTATTACCTGCATCATTCCCTAAAATAATCATTGTTATGTCACAAAATACTGACAAAAAAATGTTTTTGTCTTTTTGACATTTCCACTCCTCAAGACAACATGTTTATCCACAAACACAAGTAGGTTTGGTATGACATTAAACTGGACAAAATGACACATAAATCAAATTTGTATGCAAAAGTCGAATTACAAGGTCCTGAGGTGGACGAAATAGGCGTGTTTAGGGGGGAAGTAAGGGGTCTGACTTTCTACAGCAGTGTTTTAGTATAATGTATGAGTTACTCTTCACAGGAGCAAAAGTTTTACGCTCAAGTTGAATAATTTACCATCTCCTTCCATATTAAATCACAAAATTCAACCTTCTATAACTTTTTTTTGCTAGAATTCTTGTTGAAAACTCTGCAATATGTCATATGAAATCCTGGCTAAAACTTGGTTTCTTTACAAAAATTCTAGTCAAAATGAAAGTAAACCACCAGGGCTGTCAACAGCATTATCAGCAGCAGGAGTTGAAATTAAGAAAACCGGGTCAGGAACATACTGGGCCCCTAACTACCACAAACCAAATCTACCAACTTTATTTCTTTCACAAGATCTACCGTTTTCAATATCAAAATTCTTTATCATAAATCAATAACATATTCTTTACTTGTATTTTAATTGCCGGTGACACGCGTTTATCTCATCCCAGGGATTCATATTAAGACAGTCACCTCAGGAGCCCACTGGGCCCCTAACATACAATTTTTTTGTGCCCATTGAAATTTTTAGGTGCCCAGTAAAATAAAATAGTCATTCTTTCTTTTTGTTCCAGTTTCCAGTTTAATTACACCCTCTAAAAATCTCCACAAGAATTTAGAAAATGGATGTTTACAGGCTATAAGAAAATTACAGAAGAAATATTTTATGAAACGAAATAACAAAAATAGCATTCTTCCGGTCTTCAAAAACAGTTACGTGAGAGTTAAAAGACTGGACAACGGAGTCAATCCCTCACACCGAGATTTTGTTTTGTGATAATTGTACAGCTACATAAAATATAGTCTGTGTTATTTTTCAAAACTCTCTATCTTGTGGTTTTAGCATGTATATATTTAGGTCTAGATTTGGAATTTAATGTCTGAAATTGCACTTTCTTTCAGATATGAAATGAGAGTACAGTGAAACCTGGCTATAACGAATCATACGGGACCGAACGAATTAGTTCGTTATAGCCGAAATTCGTTATATCATTTTCTATGTCCGCCATCTTGGATAAAGTCAAAATTACCCATACCATCCCAAAGAAAAGGAACGATCGCAGTTTTAAAAAGTACTAAACTTTTAGCAAATAATTTATTGCAAATTCACATAAATTATAATCATGCATTTTCGTAGTGTGTTTAAAGCTCGAAAAGCGTCCGCAAATGATGACAACTTCATTGTCTATGATTTCTTCTTCATCAGATTCTGGGGTGGTGTCATTTTTCACCGACATAATACTCTCTACAATTTCACCGTCACTCGGTCTGTCCTATGTAATAATATGTTCATCGACTTTTAAAAAATCGTCCAGTCTTACGGTATCTGGTGCATCATTAAATTTATTCACCTCGTACCAAATTCTCTTCAATTCACCTACACGCATGTCGTTATTTTCGTCATCGGATTCGGAATTTTATGGGCTTTGTACGTAGCCATGTTGATGTTGAGAATCGAATGACACTTGAAGACGGTTAGCGTTATTTACGATTTCGCCGTATGTTTATTGTTTTGACCGGTAAACAAAATGAATATCTTGGGACTGTGGGTGAACAGAGGAGGACAAAAGGATTACACATAATGTTAATTAAGTTTAATTGATAAATAATAATTGATAGTAGGGAGTCGGTGTGAAATTCTGTAACAATATATTGCCGTGATTGGGGCGATTGAGATTATCGGTTAATTATGACTAATCCATTCGTAATAACCATTAATTTTGGTACACAGGGTGTCAATTTCTGTTCGTTATTACCGAAAATTCGCTACTAGCATTTCGTTTTATCCATTTATTTTTCAATGAAATTAGTACAGTGAAAAACGGGACTTTTAAATGTGTTCGTTATTACCGGTATTTCGGTATAAGCAAGTTCGTTATAAGTGAGGACCACTGTATTTCAAGTTCAAGGTTAATCTTAATTTAAAAAAATTTGTTTGTTAGTGTGCAGTGAGAGTGTTGAAAAAATGTTGTGGTCTACTTTTATTTTGACTAGTTCAAGATTTTCATGATGCTATATTGAATTATTGTGATTGAATATGGAAAGACTTAGACAGACATGTTAACTCTAAATAATACTACGTATTTTAGAGACAGATGACCAAGCCTGTTGAAAAAACGAAATTTTGTAATATTTCCCTTTAGACCTTTGAAAACAGTAAATTCTGTACAGTAAAAGATAATTGGGGGATAATATGTACCTTTCAACAAATTGACATTATGAACTTGTGTGCAAATTCGATAAATGTTCATCAGGCGGCTATTTTTACACAATCAAAGTCGCTAAAATAGCTCCACGCTTGGATATTTCAACTTAGATTAGTCAACAATCAGTGGTTTATTCTGTCAAATAGGGGGGTGGTATGTAGCTGACCTATTAACATACAGGAAAATTGAAACTTTTTGATAAAAAAAACTCAAGGAAGACGAATAATTTAACGCAACCAAAATGATTACGCTATTTCACGATAAATTTTCATACTTTGGTCTTCTGTCTCTTAGACTATAAGCCTACGCATATAAAGTCTTTCTTTCAAAGAATTCGCTCAGAGTGAGTAATAAATTTGGCTAAGATAATATCCAGATTATTATTATTATTATATCTGATTGGTTAATTAGTCTAAGGTTACAATTTTAGTGATTGACCAATTAGATCAGTGGATCACTAAAATCTTAGTTAGAACTTCATGATACTGTCCTTTTTTTTATTCAACTCTTAGAAAAGTGGCTCATATTTTCCACGATTCTCCTTAAAAATTCATTATTAGCTTCAGAAACCTATCATTTTTCCCTTTTTTTTTTGTTTCAGGTAATTTGTTGGAGGTTGCGAAAATTTAACGTCTGAACTACTAAAGCCTCAAAGTCAGTGGTACAAATCATGCTATTTAACTTTATTTCCTAGATTATTGGAAAATCAGATGAACCGCTATTATTAGATAGATATGTGGACATTCAAGAGGACACTTTTCCTAAAGTTTTATTGGTATGCCAGGATCTTATATACTTATCATCAAATGGTAGAAAATCTACTCCAATGTCTTTGTGTCCTGGCTTGACAAGAAAGCACCTGACAGGAACCTCCCAGCTTTTATCATTGCTAAATAGGCTAGGTCATTGCCCATCACTGGACACAATATTGGCATTATAAATTCTATGCAGGCCTCAGCACCATTCTCATAAAAAGTCCAGAAACAGATGTTGCTGTTATATCAACTAGTTTTCGAAGACTTATATAATCTCATTTATATTGTGACAGGGGTGGGGAGAAAACATCGGATTGTAGACTTGAAAAAAAATTAGTGACAAACTTGGACAAAGAGTGTGTGAAGCTCTTATTGGAATTCATGCCTTTTTTAGTCTTAGGTAGTAATTTTGATTTTACAAACTCAGAAAAAACTATTTCATTGTTTGAATATTTTGTTTGTCAGTTGCATGGCATTTCAAGTTGCATAAGTGCGAATAAAGCTTGATAAAAGCTGTTTTGCACAAAATCCCCAAATGAAAAGAGCTTGCCACTCACTAAAGATGCCTTGACTCAACATTTGAAGCGTGCGAATTATGGAGCCAAAATACACAAAAGTGCTGTCAAGCCATGGATTCTGGCTCCATGCATGGTTGGATGATTCGAGACAATAAAATAGATATTTGTTGGATGACTGCACCCAAAAGCATATTGCATTTTCTTTCTTGCTCTTGTAAATCTGGGTGTGCCACCGTGTTCATGCCACAATTCAAAGTTATCTTGTACTGATGTTTGAAAATGTTTTAATTGTAAAAATAATAGGGAAACAGAATTAGAAATTGAATTAGAGAAAGGTGTGGATGAATATGATAGTGATGATAAATGTGAAGAATCTTAGATATTTTTTATATATTCTGTATTTAAGTTTTACTTGTCCAACTTGAGAGACTGAATATGTTTTAATATTTCTAGTGTGTATATAAGTTAATTAGGAGGGGGTTCTCATGTGTTTGAATGTTTAATTGTTGATTTTATAGTGAAATGTCAAAATAAATGGAAATTTTGTTTTTAACAAGTTCTCTTATATGTTTCTGTACTTGTTCTCCTTTTCGGAAATTCAGAATGCTTAAATCCTAGAAATAGCATATTCTTTGTTATAACGTCGGCAAGGATTTTGGTTTAGAAAAGGAAAGTGTGAGCTGTACACTCACAACCGTATCACCACTTGTTGCCCGTTGGAATAGAAATAAAATTGGCCTAAATGAACACCATTACACTGAGAAAACGTACGGGTTTAATATTAAAACTTTCCATGTCATCGATTTCTTTTAACTATTAATCCTTAGTTAGATGATTAGATTATTTAAAAAAATATCTCTAAAATGCACTGGGGTCTTCAGCTCATTATATTTTTATTGAAAAGGAAAGCGTTATGTGTTTTATTTGGTTCTAGTTTCGCTTTTCTGTCACACGACCTTGTGAACTATGACGTGTAAACTTTAGGGGCCCTTTTGATTGGCTGTGTTCTGTAATTGACCCGCTGACCTTACTACGCTTCTTCAGTACTCTCCTCTGATTGGCTGGAAAATTGTTCAATTCTTAATGCGGGAGAAAATAGAGTTCGTATTTTAATAAGCTCACTTTCTCAATTGAACAAATTATTTTTCTATAACTGGCTAGTTTTGAAACGGTCTTTTGATCGACAAAATGTTATTGAGGTCATGTCAATTTATTACTAACTCGGACCGCGGCTGAACGATTAACGATGTCTCCTGGTATCCTAATACATGTATACCAAGTTTCATCAAGATCGGATAAAAACTGTAGCTTCTATTGTGAAGACAACCCGAATTTGACGTGTTTTTACTAAGTCAAGGGCAATAACTCAATAACCGTTCATGCGATAATTTCCATTTTCGAACTTGATCGAGATATCCTTAATATATACATGTATACCAAGTTTCATTAAGATCAGATAAAAACTGTAGCCTCTATTGTGGATACAACCCAAATTTGACACGTTTTTACTAAGTCAAGGGCAATAACTAAAAAACCGCTCATGCGATTATTTCTCTTTTCAAACTTGACCGAGATATCATCAATATATACATGTATACCAAGTTTCATTAAGATCGGATAAAAACTGTAGCCTCTATTGTGGATACAACCCAAATTTGACACGTTTTTACTAAGTCAAGGGCAATAACTAAAAACGAACGATTAACGATTAACGATGTCTCCTGGTATCCTAATACATGTATACCAAGTTTCATCAAGATCGGATAAAAACTTTGACACGTTTTTACTAAGTCAAGGGCAATAACTAAAAACGAACGATTAACGATTAACGATGTCTCCTGGTATCCTAATACATGTATACCAAGTTTCATCAAGATCAGATAAAAACTGTAGCTTCTATTGTGAAGACAACCCGAATTTGACGTGTTTTTACTAAGTCAAGGGCAATAACTCAATAACCGTTCATGCGATAATTTCCATTTTCGAACTTGATCGAGATATCCTTAATATATACATGTATACCAAGTTTCATTAAGATCAGATAAAAACTGTAGCCTCTATTGTGGATACAACCCAAATTTGACACGTTTTTACTAAGTCAAGGGCAATAACTAAAAAAACGCTCATGCGATTATTTCTCTTTTCAAACTTGACCGAGATATCATCAATATATACATGTATACCAAGTTTCATTAAGATCGGGTAAAAACTGTAGCCTCTATTGTGGATACAACCCCAAAATTTTACACGTTTTTACTAAGTCAAGGGCAATAACTAAAAAAACGCTCATGCGATTATTTCTATTTTCGAACTTGACAGAGATATCATCAATATATACATGTATACCCAGTTTCATTAGGATCGGATAAAAACTGTAGCCTCTATTGTGGATACAACCCAAATTTGACGCGTTTTTACTAAGTCATGGGCAATAACTCAAAAACTGTTCATGCGACTATTTGCATGACTATATGCATGTATACCAAGTTTTATTAAGATCGGATAAAAACTGTGGTCAGAAATCGTATTGCGACATACTGCGATACACCTCTCTGTATTGCAATATGCATTGCGATATATTGCGAAATGTCTTACAGTTCAGATCTGTTATGCATGCTATATTACTATCCCATTAAAATTTAATAAGAGTGACAAAGATATAGTGTGAGTTATGATTATTTTTAAAGATGGGTTTCCTCATTAATTAGAGCCAAAGTAAGCTTAATTGATTAATTGGGGGTTTTTAATGAATAATCCATGTATTCTCAAGTTCAAAAGACCTGTGTGGACGTAGAAATGCTTGTAGAATCCATCTGATTCTGATCTGCTTTGAAACACTAAATTTAGACTCCGTGTTTGTTCAGGTGACCACATGACGTCATATGAATGAAGGTGTATAAGAATTGATTTTGTATTTTATTATTAGTGAGTTAAAACTTATTTAGATTAATTTATAATGTTTTTACAAAATGATATTTAAACGTTTTATTGCCTTTTGCTAGAGATAATAAATGGAATACCAAAATGCCATTGTTGTTGTGGAAAATATTAAGGAATGTGGGCAAGTACGCATGCGTGCATACTTAACAACCACAGCTTCCGGTTATGTACCGAATGAACAGACTGGATGATCAAAAAAAGATCAACGGCATTTGAACGACATTTGAGACTTGACGTACATACCTATGTTAGTGCCCTACCGAGGGAAATCCCATCATAATTAGCCTTACTACGAGTTAATTAAGGACTTGTGGGACCATCTGTTATTTTTCCCAGTGGTTTGAACACCTCTACTTTCTATTGATATAAGTATTACTGGTACAATTATGGTTTTATATATATGAAAATAAGGCAACCCTTCTTTAATTTGTAAACATTAAAACAATATCAAATAAATATTATTCAACTTTCTTTGTTGAAATGAAATGAAACAAATGGAGTTTTATGTCCTACTCTTCTGCACCTTATAATGAAGACTTCAAGACAGCTTGATCATAAATAAAATAAATATTTGGCACATAACAAATGATAAGCACAAAGAATAAACCAGCCAACCACTAAACTCATATTGACTTCGTAAATTTGGAGTTATCAAATGATGTTCTTCAAAAAAATTAAAATTGTCAACATTAGATCGCTAAAGACAAGATCTTTGAGCAGAAAGAATGCACGCTGAAGACACGTTCTGAGGGAACGCATGTTGCAGGTACACTTTCTAAAACGTTTAGAAAAGTTTTTGATTGTCATGAAAATTATGAAGATAGCTTGCCAGGCAAGGTAACATACGCCCACTGGCAGCATTGAATTTGAAAAATAAAAAGAGCAATAACTCAAATACACTCACTGAATTAATATTGAAGTTAAGGGCAAAAACTAAAAAACTGTTCATGGAAAATTGTCAAATTAGAACTTGACCACCATCTTATCTATTTCAATACTCATACCAAGTTTCATCAAATGTATTAAATATAGTTTGTACAGTGTCCACAAGAAATGGTTGAAAGACAGAACAAATTTTGAAAACCAAAGTTCCAGAATTGAAGGAATTTCTTTCATAATCAAACAAAAATCAATAGGGGTCTGCCTTAGATGATAATGAACAAGTATGAGAAAATTCTATAAAAACTGTAGTCTCTACAGTGTCCACAAACAAACGGGCTGACAGACGAACAGACGGATGGACAGGGGCAACAACATTATACTTCCGAATTTCCATTTGGGTATATAAAAAACTGTACTTCCTGCATTGTCTACAAGCAATTGACGACACACAGAAAACTTTAAATTCCAAGTCCCAGAATTCCCGGAATTTTTCCAAGTCACAGAATTCCCGGAATTCTTTTCGTAATCAGACCAAAATGTATATTGGTTTTTCCTTGAGTGATAATAAACATATTGTATACAAAGTTTCAAAGAGATCCCAGGAATTTTTCCAAGTCACAGAATTCCAGACAGGGGCGACAACAATATACGTCCATATTTCTATGTGGGCATATAAAAACAAAGTTTCAAAGAGATCTATCAAAAACTGTAGTCTCTAGAGTGCCAACAAGCAATTGTAGACAGACAGAACAACTTCGAATTCCAAGTCCCAGAATTCCAGGAATTTTTTTTGGAATTATACCAAAATCGATAGGGGTCTTCATTGAATGATAATAAACATATATACCAAGTTTCAAGAAAATCCAATAAAAACTGTAGTCTCCACAGTGTCCACAAACAATTGTTGACAGACGGATGACAAACAGTACAATTTGAAATTCCAAGTTCCAGAATTCCAGGAATTTTTTTCAGAATCATATCAAAAACAATAGGGGTCTTCCTTGGATGGTAATAAACAAATATACCAAGTTACAAAAAGATTCATAAAGAAATGGAGTCTCTACAGTGTCTACAAGCTTTTGTTTACAAACAGAACAATTTGAAATTCAAATCCAAGAATTCCAGGAATTTTTTCAGAATTCCAGGAATTTTTTTCAGAATCATATCAAAATCAATAGGGGTCTTC
>CM060203.1:19803393-19835206 GCA_030562195.1 Nipponacmea schrenckii
TAAGATAGTTTGCCAGGCAAGGTAATATACGCCCACACATCAGCATTGTTAAATCATTTTTTATTTTGATTGATAGCATCTATATACACAATCAAACTCTTCATCTAAGTCGTCAAATTTGAACTTTGACCCCTGTCTTATCAATTCCAAAGCCCACAACAAGTTTAATCTAAATCCATTGATAATTGTAGCTTCTATTGCATCCACAATTAAATTACAGGCAATAAAAAAAAGACCGTTCATTGAAATTGACAAGTTTGAACTTGACCGGCGTCTTATCAATTCCAATAATCACACCAAGTTTCATTAATATAGCTTGCCAGGCAAGTTAACATTCGCCCACTGGCTGCATTGAATTTGAATAATAAATTGCGCAATAACTCAAAAAAAAAATTCAAGTTTCACCATAATCCATTGAAAATTGCCACTACACCATTTTGACACTATTTTACAAGAGCAATAACTCACAAAAAAGTTCAAGCTTGACAGCTGTCTAAAGCGAATGTATTTTTTGCTTATATGCAGATTTTACTGATGTGAGTATATTTACACCTAGTTGGGATTAGTTGCAAATTTGCTACAGCCTGTGAGAATATTAGGGCTGCCGTAAAATCAATGAATCGCGATTCGTTCCTGCTTATCGATGCATTTCGATAGAAAAAAATAATGGCGATGCATCAGCACGATTCTGATATTTGATTACCTCCCTTCATTTTCCTATAAAAACACGGATTCCTTGCATATAGGATATTAGAAATTTGTTTTTCACATATTATTTGCGAAAAAAAAGAAATGATTTATTTTTGTTTATTGACGAATAAAAGACAACACCAAAAACATATGTTGCTATTATGCTTATTGAGTATTTTTTTAAAACACATTATTGTTATGGGCCAGAAATACCAAAGATAGCTTGCCAGGCAAGGTAATATACGCCCACTGGCAGCATTTATTTCAAATAAAAACTTTTCAGTAAGGTTACAATAAGTCGAATGAAATATTCAACCTTCCAACCTATTCTTTTCTAGGGTCTCTAGTTTCATTAAAAACTGTCAAGAATTGTACCTAATAACAACTCATTAAATATTTTTCGGTATTTTTATGATTTTTCAATAGCGTTCACCCTTAATAATATTTTGATATTTTTAATTCTTAATAAGGCTCATCCTTGGTTGATATTAAACAATTTCAGCGAGTTTTGTCAAAAAGGAATGTTCACAAGCCAAAAGTTGAAAGCGTTTTTCTATTTATCTGATTTTCAATAGGGTTTATCCTTGTGAGAAAACAAATACTAAAAGCAAGTTTCATCAAAATCCTTTTAAAATTGTTCTTTCTAGAGTGTTTACGAGTTAAATTGAATGCGTTTTCAAAAACAAGGTCAATAACTTGTACTAAATATTTTTCGATTTTCAATAGGCTTCATCCTTGGGAGACAACAAATACTCCAGCCAAGTTACATCAAAATCCATTAAAAATTGTTCTTTCTAGAGTGTTTACAAGCTAAAATTGAATGCGTTTTCAAGAACAAGGGCAATAACTCATACTAAATGTTTTTCGATTTCGCTGATTTTCGATAGGGTTTATCCTTGAGTTATAACATACTCTAACACCAAGTTTCATCAAAATCGGTCAAGAATTGCACGTTGTAGAGTGTTTACGAGCCATTCAAGAACAAGGGCACGAACTCATACTAATTTTTTTCCGATTTTGCTGATTTTCAATAGGGTTCATCCTTGCGTGATCATAAACACTCATATTAAGTTTCATCTAAATCCGTCAAGAATTACCCCGTGTAGAGTGTTTACGAGCAATTGTGGACAGACAGACAGACGGACGGATGTGGGTGACGACAATATACGCCCCCCATTTCATGTGGGCGTATAAAAACATTCACTGAATATTGAAGTCAACTCAAAACCGTTCATTGAAAAATTGTCAAATTCAAAATTGTCTCAGGTCTAATCTATTCAAATGCTCACACCAAGTTTCATCAAAATCCTGTGAAAATTGGAAGTTTTAGCAATCACTCAAAAACTGTTAACCAAAAAAATCATTAAAATCGAACATGACCGCTTGGAACAATTCCAATGCTCAAACCAAAATTCATTAAAATCCATAGAAAATTGTAGCTTCTTTAGTGTTTACAACAAAGGAATTTTTCCACAATTTTACTTAGTCAAGTGCAATTACTCAT
Organism: Nipponacmea schrenckii; assembly: GCA_030562195.1. Taxonomy (NCBI): domain Eukaryota; kingdom Metazoa; phylum Mollusca; class Gastropoda; family Lottiidae; genus Nipponacmea; species Nipponacmea schrenckii. The sequence continues at coordinate 19,805,588 of CM060203.1, forward strand.
AAACTGTTCCTATGAAAAATTGTCAAATTCGAACTTGACCGCCATCTTATCAATTCAAATGCTCACACCAAGTTTCATTAAAGTCTATTGAAAATTGTAGCTTCTATCGTGTCTACAACAATATAGAGGCAGGGGCAATAACTCAAAAACATTTATCGAAAAATCATCATTTCATTAAGATAGCTTGCCAGGCAAGGTCACATACGCCCACTGGCAGCATTGAATTTGAACAATAAATTGAGCAATAACTCAAATAAGTGGTTGCCTAGCAAAATACGCCCACATTAAAATAAATATTCTGTTTTAACGGAGGCAAAAACTCTAAGATTATTTATGTCTAATCCAAGTTCTCATCAATATAAATGTTCACACCAAATTTGATTCAAATCAGATGGAAACTGTATTGTCTATCGCAATCACAAGCCAATTGACTAAGTCAAGTGCAATAACTCAAAAACAGTATATTGAAAAATTGTCAATTTCGAACTTGAACAAGATGACATCAACTCCAAATTTCATTTAAATCAGATGGAAACTGTTGTCTCTATCGTGTTCTACTTCAAGGCGTTTTTACTTAGTCAAGGCCAATAACTCAAAAAGATAGCTTGCCAGGCAAGGTAACATACGCCCACTGGCAGCATTGAATATGAAAAATAAATAGAGCAATGACTCAAAAACATTCACTAAATGGATATTGAAGTCAAGGGCAAAAAGTCAAAAACACCAAGTTTCATCAAAATCCATTGAAAATTGTAGCTTCTATTGAACCACAAAAAAATTTTGACACAATCTTACTAAGTCAAGGGCAATAACTAAAAAACTGTTCATCGAAAAATCATCAAATTCGAACTTGACTGTGTCTTATCAATTCTAATGCTCACACCAAGTTTCATTTAAATCCATTGAAAATTGTAGCTTCTATTTTGTCTACAACAAATATAGAGGCAGGGGCAATAACTCCAAAACTGTTTATCGCAAAATCGTCCAAATCGAACTTGACTGCCCTCTTATCAATTCCAATGCTCATACCAAGTTTCATTAAAATCAATAGATAATTGTAGCTTCTATAGTGTCTACAGAAAATGAATTTTTACGCAATTTTACTTAGTCAAGGGCAATTACTCATAAACTATTCATCAAAAAATCGTCAAATTTGAATTTCTGATAAAAACTGTGGCCTATATCGTGGATATAACCCAAATTTGACGCGTTTTTACTAAGTCAAGAGCAATAACTCAAAATCTGTTCATTTGATAATTTCCATTTTGGAACTTGACCGAGATATCATCAATATATACATGTATACCAAATTTCATTAAGATCGGATAAAAACTGTAGCCTCTATCATGGATACAACCCTAATTTGACACATTTTTACTAAGTCAAGGCAATAACTCAAAATCTGTTCATGCAATGATTTCCATTTTTGAACTTGACAGAGATATCATCAATATATACATGTATACCAAGTTTCATCAAGATCAGATAAAAACTGTAGCCTCTATTGTGGATACAACCCAAATTTGACACGTTTTTACTAAGTCAAGTGCAATAACTCAAAAACCGTTCATGCGATAATTTCCATTTTCGAACTTGACCGAGATATCATTAATATATACATGTATACCAAGTTTCATTAAGATCGGATAAAAACTGTAGCTTCTATCGTGAATACAACCCAAATTTGACACGTTTTTACTAAGTCAAGGACAATAACTCAAAATCCGTTCATTCGATAATTTCAATTTTCCAACTTGACCGAGATAACATCAATATATACATGTATACCCAGTTTCATTAAGATCGGATAAAAACTATAGCCTCTATTGTGGATACAACCCAAATTTGACGCGTTTTTACTAAGTCAAGGGCAATAACTCAAAATCCATTCATTCGATAATTTCAATTTTCGAACTTGGCCGAGATATCATCAATATATACATGTATACCAAGTTTCATTAAGATCGGATAAAAACTGTAGCCTCCATTGTGGATACAACCCAAATTTGACGCGTTTAAGTCAAGTGCAATAACTCAAAAACCGTTCATGCGATAATTTCCATTTTCGAACTTGACCGAGATATCATCAATATATACATGTATACCAAGTTTCAATAAGATCGGATAAAAACTGTAGCCTCTATCGTGGATACAACAAATGTGGACGGACCGACGGACCGACGGACGGACAGGGGCGAAGGCAATATACGTCCACATTTCCATGTGGGTGTATAAAAACATTCACCGGAAAAATGTCACTATCGAACTTGTCCAAGATTTCATCAATATAAATGATAACACCAAATTTCATTCAAATCAAATGGAATTTGTGATCTCTATCCCTTTCACAAGCCCATTTTGGTGTGTTTTGACTAAGTCAAGTGCAATAACTCAAAAACAATTCATCGAAAAAATCGCCTTTCTCAAACTTGTCCAAGATCTCATCAATATAAATGATCACAGCAAGTATCATTCAAATTCAAATCCGATGAAAACTGTAGTTTCTTTAGCATTTAGAAGCCAATTTTAATGCGTTATACTAAGTCAAGGGCAATAACTAAAAAACATTCATCGAAAAATTGCTAATTTCAAACTTGTCCGAGATCTCTTCAATATAAATGATCACAGCAAGTTTCATTTAAGTCCATTGAAAACTGTATTCTCTATCGCGCTCACAAGCATCTGTGGACGGTCAAACAGACGGACAGGGGTGACGGCAATATACGACCACATTATAATGTGGGTGTATAAAAACATTAACTGAGTATTGAAGTCGAGGGCAAAAACTCAAAAACCATTTATGAAAAAAAGTTGCCACATTCAAACTTGACTACTGTTTTATCAATTCAAATGCTTACACCAAGTTCCATCAAAATCCTTTGAAAATTGCCGCTTCTTATTGCAACCACAATAGAATTTTGATTCAATTTTACTTAGTCAAGGGCAAGAACTCCAAACCGTTCATTGAAAAATTGTCAAATTCAAACATGACTGAGGTCTTATCAATTCCAATGCTCACACCAAGTTTCATCAAAATCCTTTGAAAATTGTAGGTTTTATTGCATCAACAATAAAATTATAACAAGATTTTACTAAGTCAAGGGCAATAGGTCAAAAACTGTTCATCAAAAAAATTGTCAAATTCGAACTTGACTGAAGTCATATCAATTCCAATGCTCCAACCTATTTCATCAAGCTTCTATTGCACCCACAATAAAATTTTAAAGATATTACTAATTCAAGGGCAATAACTAAAAAAAATGTTCATCGAAAAATCGTCAATTTCGAACTTGACTGCCGTCTTATCAATTTCAATACTCATACTAAGTTTCATCAAAATCCATTGAAAATTGTAGCTTCTCTTGCACCCACAATAACAATTTTTACCCAATTTTACTTAGTCAAGGGCAATAACTCATTAACTGTTTATCCAAAAATTGTCAAATTCGAACTTGACCACTGCCTTATCAATTTCAATGCTCATACCAAGTTTCATTAAAATCCCTTGAAAATTGTAGCCCCTATCGCACGCACAATAAAATTTTGACGCTATTTACAAAGTAAAGGGCAATAACTCGCAAACCATTCTTTGAAAAAATAGTCATATTAGCATTTGACCGGCGTTTTTATCAATTTCAATCCTCACAATTAGTTTTATCAGAATCCATTAAATATTGTAGCTTGTATTGCACTCACAATAAAATTTTGACGCAATTTTACTAAGTCAAGGGCAATAACTTGAAAACCGTTTATCAAAAAATTGTCAAATTCAAAACTTGACCACCGCCTTATCAATTCCAATTCACATACCATGTTTCATTCAAATTCATTGAAAATTGTATCTTCTATTGCATCATCAATTTTGATGTGATGTAACTAAGTCAAGGGCAATAACTTAAAAAGCGTTCATTGAAAAATCGTCCAATTCTAACTTGACTGCCGTCTTATCAATTCTAATGCTCACACCAAGTTTCATTCAAATCCATTGAAAAATGCTCATTGAAAATACAATGGTCCTCACTTATACCGAACATGCTTATACCGAAAAACCGGTAATAACGAACACATTTATATGTCCCATTTTTCACTGCACTAATTTCATTGAAAAATAAATGGATAAAACGAAATGCTAGTAGCGAATTTTTCGGTAATAACAATTAGAAATTGACACCCTGTGTACCCAAATTAATTGTTATTACGAATGGATTAGTCATAATTAACCGATAATCTCAATCGCCCCAATCACGGCAATAAATTGTCACAGAATTTCACACCCATATCAATTACTATTTATCAATTAAACTTAATTAACATTTTGTGTAATCCTTTTGTCCTCCTCTGTTCACCCACAGTCCCAAGATATTCATTTTGGTTACCGGTCAAAACAATAAATATACGGCGAAATCGTAAATAACGATAACCGTCCTCAAGGGGTGGGTTTCAAAAGCCTACCGCCAACCGCTGCCAACCGGCCTACCGGAAGGAAAAAAATGCGCCAAAATAGATATTGTTAAATTTAAGGATCGTAGATTTTCATACAATAAAACGAAACCATTCAATTTGACGAAACTTTTGTCGACGTCAAAATTATGGAATCAAAATTATTTTAAAAATGAAACGAAAAAAATAAATATTTTCTTTTCGTGTTCAGCGATGTTTTTCTTCACATTAACTGATACAATCCATGCCAAAAAAGCAATAATCTAATTTGTATTCAAATGGGACACACAATTAACCGTAAAAGTACCCATGTGCTGAATGTGAGACAGGACCATGTCCTTGTGTATTGGGCCTAATTCTGACCCATGTAAAATAAAGAGTTTATTATTATTATTATTAAATCTGTTTTAAATGATCACGACAGGAAGGTCGTTTGTTTCAGAGTTACTTCCCTTAATTTATTTATTTAACGTCGTCGGCATCATGGATGATCAACAAGACCAAGGGATCTTTCTTCCACCTTTTAGAATTTTTTCAAAGTTAATCCTTGACGTAGACTATAATAATTCTGCGAATGCTCCTCCTGTTAATCCAACCAAATCAGCAGTATATTTAGTTGATAAAACGCTTCACCAAGACTGGAAGCACACTTCCAGCACTTGGACAAATCAGGTTTCCAGACACAGAACATTTAGACCTAAAGAAAAAGATGGAACTGATGCCGATGGGATAAGATCGCATAATGATGATGATACGTAAACTCAAAATAAATTTTCAATCTTTCTAACATCAGAATACTTAGGATTACCATGTTTGTAATAAGTTTGCCTCATGACATGACAATCACCAATATCTTCACAATGTTTGGTCAAATCTTTAGCCGCAACTTTTTCAATCAACCAGTCATCATCACGATGAGAAGCATTCGCAGAATTATTATAGTCTACGTCAAGGATTAACTTTGAAAAAATTCTAAAATGTGCAAGATCCCTTGGCCTTGTTGATCATCCATGATGCCGACGACGTTAAATAAATAAATTAAGGGAAGTAACTCTGAAACAAACGAGCTTCCTGTCGTGATCATTTAAAGATAGCTTGCCAGGCAAGGTAATATACGCCCACTGGCAGCATTTATTTCAAATAAAAACTTTTCAGTAAGGTTACAAAAGTGGAATGAAATATTCAACCTTCCACCATATATTTTTTTCTAGGGTCTCTAGTTTCATTAAAAACTGTCAAGAATTGTACCTAACTTAACTCATTAAATATTTTTCGGTTTTTTTATGATTTGCAATAGGGTTCACCCTTAATAATATTTTGATATATTATTAATTCTTAATAAGGCTCATTCTTGGTTGATATTAAACAATTTCAGCGAGTTTTGTCAAAAATGAATGTTTAGAGTGTTCACAAGCCAAAAGTTGAAAGCGATTTTAAAAACAGGCCCAATAACTGACACTAAATATTTTTCGATTTATCTGATTTTCAATAGGGTTTATCCTTGTGAGAAAACAAATACTAAAGCCAAGCTTCATCAAAATCCATTCAAAATTGTTCTTTCTAGAGTGTTTACGAGTTAAATTGAACGCGTTTTCAAAAACAAGGGCAATAACTTGTACTAAATATTTTTCGCTTTTCAATAGAGTTCATCCTTGGGAGACAACAAATACTCCAGCCAAGTTACATCAAAATCCATTAAAAATTGTTCTTTTCAAGCTAAAATTGAACGCGTTTTCAAGAACAAGGGCTATAACTGACACTAAATATATTTCTATTTATTTGATTTATAATAGGGTTCATCTTTGGGTAAAAACAAATACTCAAGCCAAAGTTAATCAAAATCCATTAAAAATAGTTCTTTCTAGAGTGTTTACAAGCTAAAATTGAATGCGTTTTCAAGAACAAGGGCAGTAACTCATACTAAAAAAATTTTCGATTTCGCTTTTCAATAGGGTTCATCCTTGAGTTATAACACACTCTCACACCAAGTTTCATCGAAATCCATCAAGAATTGTGCCATGTAGAGTGTTTACGAGACAAAAATTGAACGCGCTTAAAAGAACAAGGGCAATAATTCATATTAGATATATTTTAATAATTTTAATTTTCAATTAGGCTCATCCCTTGCGATATCCAACAATTTCAGTGAGTTTTGTCAACATTGGTCATGAATTGTACCTTCTAGAGTATTTATTAAAAAGTTAAACCGGTTTTCAAACACAAGGGCAATAACTGACACTAAATATATTTCGATTTATTTGATTTTCAATAAGGTTCATCCTTGGGTAAAAACAAATACTCAAGCCAAGTTTTATCAAAATCCATTAAGAATTGTTCTTTCTAGAGTGCTTACAAGCTAAAATTGAACGCGTTTTCAAACACAAGGGCAATAACTGATCATACTAAATATTTTTCGATTTAACTGAATTTCAATAGGGTTCATCCTTAGGTGATTACAAATACTCATGCCAAGTTATGTCAAAATCGCTCAAGAATTGTGACTTGTAGAGTGTTTACAAGGCAAAAATCCAACACATTTTATAGAACAAGGGCAATAATTCCTATTAAATATATTTCGATATGTGCTATTTTCAAAAGGGTTCATTCTTGGGTGATATTAAACAATTTCAGCAAGTTTCGTCAAAATCGGTCAATAACTGTGCTTTGTAGAGTGTTTACAAGCTAAAAATTGAACGCGTTTTCAAAAACAAGGGCAATAACTGATATTAATTTTTTTTCGATTTGACTGGTTTTCAATAAGCTTCATCCTTGGGTGATAACAAATACTCAGGCCAAGTTTCATTAAAATCCATTAAAAATTGTTCTCTCAAGAATGTTTACAAGCTAAAATTGAACGCGTTTTCAAGAACAAGGGCAATAACTCATACTAAATGTTTTTCGATTTCGCTGATTTTCGATAGGGTTTATCCTTGAGTTATAACATACTCTGACACCAAGTTTCATCAAAATCGGTCAAGAATTGCACATTGTAGAGTGTTTACGAGCCATTCAAGAACAAGGGCACGAACTCATACTAATTTTTTTCCGATTTCGCTGATTTTCAATAGGGTTCATCCTTGCGTGATCATAAACACTCATATTAAGTTTCATCTAAATCCGTCAAGAATTACACCGTGTAGAGTGTTTACGAGCAATTGTGGACGGACGGACGGACGGACGGACCGACGGACGGACGGACGGACGGACGGACGGACGGACGGATGTGGGTGACGACAATATACGCCCCCCATTTCATGTGGGCGTATAAAAAGTATGCCAGCAAAAATCAAAAAGTCAATGAAATAGTTTACAATAATTTAATATTTATTATCAAAGAAATAGCTTAAACTTTATTACAAAAATATCATAACAAAATGTTAACTTACAAACTCTTACTCCACGTATAATGTTAAATCCACTTTAATAATGATTTATCCTAACTTGAAGTTAATTCACAGTCATCTGATCAAGCACACAAATCCTTAATCCCACATGTAAACAATTAAGAGAGCTGTAACATATCTGATCTAATATTCAGACAAATGCCATTATATATATTTCAGTTTTCTATAAAGTTCTAATCCAGAATGCCCTAGAACATTCAGGGGAGTTCCAGAACATTCTATGACCAAATATGGCACTTCTTCAATATAAACAAATAAAAGATTAACATTCCAGAACGTTCTACAATGATCTTGAACATTTTACCTTGAATGTTAAAAGATTAGAACAAAACTTTAGCAAATTCAAATAAACACTATTTGTATATAATAAATTAAGAAGGCATACTTAACATTATGTACTTCGTAATGTCTGTTTGCATAGTTATTAATATTTTTTTCCCGGAAATAGCAGTATGGTATTGCACATGTCGTAATTAATTTCCCTAATATATTTAATAAGATTCAAATAATGTCAAAAACTGTGGTTGAAAAAGCCAGTGAAAAAAACAAAAATGAAAGCGCTGAGAGAAAATATAAATCCGAAGTTTGGAAGTCATGTTGTTTCTTCAACGTCCTGAAAAGCTAATTATAAGTAAAAGGAATGGTTGGAATCGTCTGTGAATATTCAGGACACATATAAGTACCCCTCTGGCAAGTTTCAAATCGATAGCTTTACAACAGTTTGGGGGGGGGGGGGGGGGGGGGGGTGCTTAAGTAAAACAGTGCCGATGAAAACAGAATGAGGCATGAACAATAAGACTGACTGTACTTGTGCCAAATATTGAAAAGTGTGTTTAAATATTAATATTAAAGGGATAATAGGCGTTAGAATACACTCGTCCTACGGCTTATATTTGTGTTTCATATTGACTATTAGTAAAATAAGTATGCATCCCACACTTTACCAAATTTTAAAAAGCCACAATAAAAATATATTCGGAATTTTAAAAAAAAGTGAGCCAGCGACGATTCCATTAAGTTTGAGAATAAAAGCGTCTGGTAAATCAACGCTAAAACATCATTGTGGAATTCAACAGTAGGGGTCAAGGACGCGTGAAAACCCACATGTTAGAGTTACTTCCCTTTATATTTACACGATTTGAAAATCGCTTGATGGATGGCTCAAGCGTTTTATGATTAACTACTTTATTTTGGGGATTTATAGGATTTTAGAGGGATTTTGATGTATAGGTAAGTCCACTGATGGATATATACTGTCATTGTCCAAATTTGAGTGAACTTAAAATTTTATGTTCGTTCTAACGCCTATTATCCCTTTAAGGGGGTTGACAACCCTAAACCTATGTACAAAAAATAGACGATTTTCACCACTTCTTTTCCACCTATCTGAAATATTTAAATATCAATGGAAAGAGGGGACTTTCAGCTATCCAAAAATATAAAATTTATTTCTTTATGACATTTCAACTTGGAGAAATAAGGTATGGAAGATGAACGAAAAAAACGTCAATTATTCCCTTAAAATTAGCATATCTACTAGACTATTTAATATAGAAGGTTGAAATTTTGCACAACGCAAGTCTACATATATCTCTACAAAATTACGTTGGCTTTTTGGAAAATTTTGTTTTGTTCTGAAGATATTGATAGAAATCAAAATTTTGGGAGTGCATTTACGAAAAATTGAATTTTTGAAAAAATATTCATTTTATAAAAAAAAGCCAACGTAAAGTTAAAGAGGACATCGTAAGCTTTAGCTGAAGCCAAAGTTTTTAAAAATCGGATAAATTGTAAGCGAGATATGCTTTTGGAAAAATGGCAATTTTTTTCAACATTTTGCAAACACATGTAAACCTTACGTAATTAACGATCATGTTGTTAAAAGATTGTCTTTCATGCCGTAGAAATCTTTAAGCACCTTTTAGGCATCGATATGCACCGATATCAACATAATTGGAGTGCTAAAACAATGGATTAGCACATGTCAAAACCCTTCCACCCACCAATCATAAGATAGCTTGCCAGGCAAGCTGCCTTGCCAAGCTGCCCACTGGCAGCAATTATTTCAAATAAAAACTTTTCAGTAAGATTACAAAAGTGGAATGAAATATTCAACCTTCCACCATATATTTTTTTCTAGGGTCTCTAGTTTCATTAAAAACTGTCAAGAATTGTACCTAACTCAACTCATTAAATATTTTTTGGTATTTTATGATTTGCAATAGGGTTCACCCTTAATAATATTTTGATATTTTTAATTCTTAATAAGGCTCATTCTTGGTTGATATTAAACAATTTCAGCGAGTTTTGTCAAAAATGAATGTTTAGAGTGTTCACAAGCCAAAAGTTGAAAGCGATTTTAAAAACAGGCCCAATAACTGACACTAAATATTTTTCAATTTATCTGATTTTCAATAGGGTTTATCCTTGTGAGAAAACAAATACTAAAGCCAAGCTTCATCAAAATCCATTCAAAATTGTTCATTCTAGAGTGTTTACGAGTTAAATTGAACGCGTTTTCAAAAACAAGGGCAATAACTTGTACTAAATATTTTTCGATTTTCAATAGAGTTCATCCTTGGGAGACAACAAATACTCCAGCCAAGTTACATCAAAATCCATTAAAAATTGTTCTTTCTAGAGTGTTTACAAGCTAAAATTGAACGCGTTTTCAAGAACAAGGGCTATAACTGACACTAAATATATTTCTATTTATTTGATTTATAATAGGGTTCATCCTTGGGTAAAAACAAATACTCAAGCCAAAGTTAATCAAAATCCATTAAGAATAGTTCTTTCTAGAGTGTTTACAAGCTAAAATTGAATGCGTTTTCAAGAACAAGGGCAGTAACTCATACTAAAAATGTTTTCGATTTTGCTGATTTTCAATACGGTTCATCCTTGAGTTATAACACACTCTCACACCAAATTTCATCGAAACCCATCAAGAAATGTGCCATGTAGAGTGTTTACAAGACAAAAATTGAACGCAAATAAAAAAACAAGGGCAATAATTCATATTAGATATATTTTGATATTTTAAATTTTCAATTAGACTCATCCCTTGCGATATCCAACAATTTCAGTGAGTTTTGTCAACATTGGTCATGAATTGTACCTTCCAGAGTGTTTATTAGCCAAAAAGTTAAACCCGTTTTCAAACACAAGGGCAATAACTGACACTAAATATATTTCGATTTATTTGATTTTCAATAAGGTTCATCCTCGGGTAAAAACAAATACTCAAGCCAAGTTTTATCAAAATCCATTAAGAATTGTTAGAGTGCTTACAAGCTAAAATTGAATGCGTTTTCAAACACAAGGGCAATAACTGATACTAAATATTTTTAGATTTAACTGAATTTCAATAGGGTTCATCCTTAGGTGATTACAAATACTCATGCCAAGTTATGTCAAAATCGCTCAAGAATTGTGACTTGTAGAGTGTTTACAAGGCAAAAATCCAACACATTTTATAGAACAAGGGCAATAATTCCTATTAAATATATTTCGATATGTGCTATTTTCAAAAGGGTTCATTCTTGGGTGATATTACACAATTTCAGCAAGTTTTGTCAAAATCGGTCAATAACTGTGCTTTGTAGAGTGTTTACAGGCTAAAAATTGAACGCGTTTTCAAAAACAAGGGCAATAACTGATATTAATTTTTTTTCGATTTGACTGGTTTTCAATAGGCTTCATCCTTGGGTGATAACAAATACTCAGGCCAAGTTACATTAAAATCCATTAAAAATTGTTCTCTCAAGAGTGTTTACAAGCTAAAATTGAACGCGTTTTCAAGAACAAGGGCAATAACTCATACTAAATGTTTTTCGTTTTCGCTGATTTTCGATAGGGTTTATCCTTGAGTTATAACATACTCTCACACCAAGTTTCATCAAAATCGGTCAAGAATTGCACGTTGTAGAGTGTTTACGAGCCATTCAAGAACAAGGGGACAAACTCATACTAATTTTTTTCCGATTTCGCTGTTTTTCAATGGGGTTCATCCTTGCGTGATCATCAACACTCATATTAAGTTTCATCTAAATCCGTCAAGAATTACACTGTGTAGAGTGTTTACGAGCAATTGTGGCCGGACGGACGGACCGACGGACGGATGTGGGTGACGACAATATACGCCCCCCATTTCATGTGGGCGTATAAAAATTGAATAAATGCAGCTTATTTTAGATGTAGCTACCAAATTTCATGGAATATGAAAATGTGAGCTATGCAGGGTTACATGATGGTAATAGTTACTACTAGGTGATGTATTATGGAACACACGTATGGATAATTCTAGAGACTTTATTTGCATATCCATTAATGATAAATTGGACACTTTACCTGGAGGCTCTCTTGAATTTTAAATTTTAAACACAAAAAATATTTGTTTCTGAACCATTATCTTTACTGTGAATTTTTACCAACAAAATGTTCAAAGATAAATCATGTTATCTATATAGTCTTCTTAATCTCTGTTTACACTATAATCTAGTTGACTGTGATATGCTCTGAAACAATCTTTATCGATATGCAATCCAGGATGACTAGGAAAATCTTCACAAATCCAAATTTCTCTACCAGATGGGAGTCTCAATCCACAATAGACGAAAAACTATACCACTTATAAGATTTTCTCACGGTTTTCAGTGACTGAAGTTGCATGTCAACTAAGTCCATGCCTTCCATGTGGCGATTGTAATCATGTATACACTTCGGCTTCATCACCTTGTTTCCACCTTTGTCACTTTTACCAGTTTCAACCATTATGGGGGTGTGTTCAGTTGTCAGCATGTATACTTGTTTAGGCTTATTACCAGATTTATTTTGTAAATCTCTAAATTTTACTGCTAAGTAATCACCGGATTTTGAAAACAATGCTTCACCTTTTTCAATTTGTTTCTCAATCATTGATTTGGCATAATTTTTCCTTTTTGGATTTATAGTACCACACAGATAGGTTTTGTTTTCAAGGAAATATTTCGCCAAAGCTGGCCATGTATAGTAATTATCAGTATATAGTGTGTGCCCTTTGTTCAGGTAGGGTTGCATAAGGTTGACTGGAATTTGTTCAGTGGCTGACCTTTCAGGTACCGGATTATCATGATCGCGAAATAAGTGCTCACCAGAATATATAAGAAAATCCAGTGTTATACCATCATTAGTGCATAATTCATCAAATTTTATTCCAAATCTTGCTCTCTTCGTTCTTATAAACTGGTGAAAGTGCAACCTGCCCTTGAAAAGAAGTAATGATTCATCAACTGACAAATTTTTTTTCCTGGCTCGTAGACATTCCTACATCTTGACTGAATTTTTCTGATGAACTAGCGAATCTTATGAAGTCGATCATAATTTGGATCATTACATTATAATCTGGATCCTGATTGTTTGCAAAATGAAGAGATTTCATAAGAAGAAGATAGCGATCTCTAGTTATTACTTGACTAAACTAAGGCATTGACAAAACTTCATCACTGCTCCAATAAATTTGTATGCGTGGCTTGTAAATAATGCCCATCAATAATGTTAGCCCAATAAATGTTCTTATTTCATCCGAATTTGTAAGAAACAAAGATTTAACTCTTGAATGCTCTTTGAGTTCATCACCTCTTTGTTCTAAATATTGGTCTGCATAACGATTTGTTTCTTGAACTATAAGATTTACAATATCATCAGTTATATACATTTTAAAAAAAATCATAAGGTTCCTTGCTTTGTGTTCTTACGGGCAGGCCCTCAATACCAGAAAATACCAAATCTTTCGGCTGGAAATCATCCAAATTTGTCTCAGACCAGTCCCACTCTGGGCCTCTGCTACGTCCACCACCACGGCCAAATCTACAACCACCACCACACATTATTATTAGCAGCTCTTCTCTGACCTCTTGGGTGGACACCAACACCACGTGTACCTACACTCTGTGGTCGTTGTCTTGGCAACTGATTGGTAGCCTGCTTCTGTCGATCTTCTTCTGTAGCTTCAGAATTAGAAAGGAAAACCTCATCATCACTTTCATTATCCTCACCTGAAAATACATAATACAATAAATCTCAAATAGAAATATAAGAATGAAACTTGAAATGAAAAATCGAAAGTAGACACTGTATTTTAGTCACTAAATTTAATTATGAACATAGGAATATTCCATAATTGTACATTTTTACAATCGAAAATGGCTAGTGATAAGTATACATGCAGATGAATTCTAAAATTAATAACATTTTCTGTCATCTGCTGGCACGCCGCAGGGCGGTGTACGTGACAGGTTACACGAAGAGATCATTGGATACAGACTTACTGAATGAATAGTCAGAATCGCTGCCAGATTTTTCGCCAAACGTGTCCTCTTCATCTTCATCCTCGTCCACTGAATCATCGTCCATAAAAACTGCAGCCAAAACCTCGTCAACGCTGCTATATAATGAGAGTTTTCGTGGTTGTTTTTGAGAATCCATCGATAACCCACGTTTTCAGTTAGCTAGGTAAACAAAATACGACCATTTACACCTCTAACATTGAAGAGTTTTGGAGGATAACTCATTTAGATTTTTCAGTTACCTCCCTTGAACAGATATTTCATTTCTGTTTATCATATCAGTAATAGCGGTGTACTAGCAAGTCTCGTTCATGATGTATACGCATTGCGGCGTAATAGCATTGAAAAGCTTAAGCACCCACAATAAAATTTTGACGTGATTTTACTACGTGAAGGGCAATAACTCAAAAGCTGTTCATTGAAACGGTCAAAATCGAAGTTGACCGCCCTCTTATCAATTCCAATATTCACATCAGGTTTCATTAAAATCCATTTTAAATGGTAGCTTCTATTGCAACCACAAATAATTTTACTAAATCAAGGGAAATAAATCAAAACTATTCATCAAAAAAATCCTCAAATTTGAACTTGACATTGAAATAGTCAAAATCAAAGTTGACAGCCATCTTATCAATTCCAATACTCATACCAAGTTTCATCAAAATCCATTCCAAATTTTTGACGTGATTTTACTAAGTCAATTTGTCATTTAACTTTTAGAGCTATTAACTGAAAATCTGTGTTATATTCCCTTAATCTATCAAGAGTAACTGTAACATTAGACCTAGATACATCAATTAAACATAATTAAAGAGAGTTTTATGCTATTAGATATTTATGAAGAATGAAATTTTACACAAATAATAATCTTTAGTTTACCAGGATTACTAGAAATTGATGATGTTATTACCAAAATAGATAATGAAATCACACAATTTTTTTTTACAGTATGTATGACATAGAACACCTGCCTGAAACTTATTAATATCAATATAATAGCTCAAATCCAATAATCAAAACAGTGTCCAGTAAAATCTGATGTCTGAATACAAGATACCACTTTAAATGGAAGTAGATCTAAAACAAATTCACAGCTAAATATTCATTATGATCATATCATTTGCCCATTTAAGAGGGCGAAACAGTAATAATGACCAGTTTTATTCAAGAGGACATCCTGTTAACTTAATCGATTACCAGTGAATTCATCAACATGTCAACTACATTTTGTTGGAGAACTGAAGTTACCTTGTCTACAATATTGGCCAAGTCAACTTGTCAACAAAAACAATACAATATCTAAATATACCTTCTTTATAAGATAGCTTGCCAGGCAAGGTAATATACGCCCACTGGCAGCATTGATTTTGAATAAAAAATAAAATATACATATACTTCTTTTCAAAAACAGAGCAATAATTGATATTAAACATTTTAAGATTTATCTGATTTTCAATAGGGTCCGTCCTTGGTGATACTCATGCCAAGTTCCCTTTGAATCAGTCAAGAAATAGAGTGTTTATGAACCAAAAAATTGAAATCATTTGAAAGAACAAGGGCAATCAAATATTATGTGATATTTCTTGTTTTCAA
The DNA here is from genome assembly GCA_030562195.1 of Nipponacmea schrenckii. Classification (NCBI taxonomy): domain Eukaryota; kingdom Metazoa; phylum Mollusca; class Gastropoda; family Lottiidae; genus Nipponacmea; species Nipponacmea schrenckii. The sequence goes on from CM060203.1 coordinate 19,821,351, forward strand.
TAGGGTTCCTCCTTGAGTGATAATTAACAATTTCAGCAAATTTTGTCAAATTCAGTAAATCATTGTGCCTTCTAGAGGGTTTACAAGCTAAACATTTTGACAAATTTTCCAAAAAAAGGCAATAACTAAAATTAAATATGTTTCAATAGGGTTCATCATTAGGTGATTACAAATACTCATGCCAAGTTACGTCAAAATCACTCAAGAATTGTGACTTGTAGAGTGTTTACAAGGCAAAAATCCAACACATTTTATAGAACAAGGGCAATAATTCGTAAATATATTTCGATATTTTCTATTTTTAAAAGGGTTCATCCTTCAGCCAAAAATTGAACACGTTTTCAAAAACAAGGGCAATAACTGACACTAAATTTTTTTCGACAATTTTTTTCATTTTAACTGGTTTTCAATAGGCTTCATTCTTGGTTGATACTCAAGCCAAGTTTCATCAAAATCCATTAAGAATTGTTCTCTTAAGAGTGTTTACAAGATAAAATTGAACGCGTTTTCAAGAACAAGGGCAATAACTCATACTAAATGTTTTTCAATTTTGCTGATTTTCAATAGGGTTTATCCTTGAGTTATAACATACTCTCACACCACGTTTCATCAAAATCAGTAAAGAATTGCATGTTGTAGAGTGTTTAGGAGCCATTTAAGAACAAGGGCAAGAACTCATACTAAATTTTTTCCGATTTCGCTGATTTTCAATCAGCCTTGGGTGATCATAAACACTCATATTAAGTTTCATCTAAATCCGTCAAGAATTACACCGTGTAGAGTGTTTACGAGCAATTGTGGACGGACGGACGGACTGACGGACCGACGGACGGATGGACATGGGTGACGACAATATACGCCCCCATTCATGTGGGCGTATAAAAAGAGGTCTGAATAAAGGGGCATTTAGTTTTTGTAGGTCATCAATTTCTGAAAACTTTATGAAATCAACATCTACAAAGATAGCTTGCCAGGCAAGGTAATACATACTCCCACTGGCAGCATTGAATTTGAATAATAAATTCAGCAATAACTCAAAAAAACATTCACTGAATACTGAAGTCAAGGGCAAAACTCAAAAACTGTTCATGAAAAATCGTCAAATTCAAACTTGACCACCATCTTATCTATTTCAATACTCATACCAAGTTTCATCAAATCTATTAAAAGATAGCTTACCGGGCAAGGTAATATACGCCCACTGGCAGCATTTATTTCAAATAAAAACTTTTCAGTAAGGATACAATAAGTGGAATGAAATATTCAACCTTCATATATTTTTTTCTAGGGTCTCTAGTTTCATTAAAAACTGTCAAGAATTGTACCTAACTCAACTCATTAAATATTTTTCAGTATTTTTATGATTTTCAATAGGGTTCACCCTTAATAATATTTTGATATTTTTAATTCTTAATAAGGCTCATTCTTGGTTGATATTAAACAATTTCAGCGAGTTTTGTCGAAAATGAATTTTTAGAGTGCCAAAAGTTGAAAGCGTTTTTGAAAACAGGCCCAATAACTGACAATAAATATTTTGCGATTTATCTGATTTTCAATAGGGTTCATCCTTGGGAGAAAACAAATACTTAGCCAAGCTTCATCAAAATCCATTAAAAATTGTTCTTTCTAGAGTGTTTACAAGCTAAAATTGAACGCGTTTTCAAGAACAAGGGCTATAACTGACACTAAATATATTTCGATTTATTTGATTTATAATAGGGTTCATCCTTAGGTAAAAACAAATACTCAAGCCAAGTTTAATCAAAATCCATTAAGAATTGTTCTTTCTAGAGTGTTTACAAGCTAAAATTGAACGCATTTTCAAGAACAAGAGCAGTAGCTCATACTAAAAAATTTTTTCGATTTCGCTGATTTTCAATAGGGTTCATCCTTGAGTTATAACACACTCTGATTTGATAAAAGAAACACAACAAAAGAATTTTATTACAAGTATAAATAAATTCAAAGGTTCATAATCAATACAACATTATCATAAATAGTTATTAATTGTTTTCTCAACTGCGCATGATCGAAACCGCTCCTGTAGTACCGGTCCTTAGTTACGGATGTTGATATTCAGTTACTAGTCAACTGCGCAGTCTTTATTACGTCAATACACTACTGCGCAGTCTCAGAGGAATGATATTCCTTTTCTATGTTAATAAGATCACATGGTACATTACACAGTCAATACTGTATTATTGATTATTCATAACATCTGGTGGAATACTTGCCACGTAACCTGAAACATGAAATGGAGAATTTATTATTAAATATTTTACACACTCACCTTTCAGTTAATGCACAGAATCTCAAACTGTTTTGGACAAGATTGATAAATAACATTAGTTTCCAGAACGTTACTTCTTCAGAATTATTTTAAAACATTGTCCGATTTCTGAAACCATTCGTTCTAATTTTACAATTGACAAACTAACGAAAATTTGATATTATTAAACGGTTAATATTACATATAGATATTACATACCTTAATAGGATATAATTCTGTTAATCTCTTGTCCAAAGAATACTACACCTAGAGTAAACAGAAACTGAACTGTACATTAACACGGCCGGCTTCAAAATGAGTTGGCAAGTAACAGGTGTGATCTATTACGACGCAGTTAATAAAGTTCGAGAATATTCTAGAATGTTAAAGAGAATATTGATTAAACAATTTAGTTATAATATATCATGAAGTTTAAAGTAAATGTTTATTTAAGACATTTTTTAGTTATTTAAAGGGAGGGCGGGTGGGCAAATAGTAGTAATAGAACTTACAGATATCCGGTAGCTCGGAGCGGAGCGGAGCGAAGCGGAGGGGTGCCGGATATCTGTAAGTTCTATTACTACTAACCTGCCCTTGAAAAGAAGTAATGATTCATCAACTGACAAATTTTTCCCTGGCTCGTAGACATTCCTACATCTTGACTGAATTTTTCTGATGAACTCGCGAACCTTATGAAGTTGATCATGATTTGGATCATTTACATTTTAATCTGGATCCTGATTGTTTGCAAAATGAAGAGATTTCATAAGAAGAAGATAGCGATCTCTAGTTATTACTTGACTAAACTAAGGCGTTGACAAAAGTTCATCACTGCTCCAATACATTTGTATGCGTGGCTTGTAAATAATGCCCATCAATAATGTTAGCCCAATAAATGTTCTTATTTCATCCGAATTTGTAAGAAACAAAGATTTTACTCTTGAATGCTCTTTGAGTTCATCACCTCTTTGTTCTAAATATTGGTCTGCATAACGATTTGTTTCTTGAACTATAAGATTTACAATATCATCAGTTATATACATTTTTAAAAAAATCATAAGGTTCCTTGCTTTGTGTTCTTACGCGCAGACCCTCAATACCAGAAAATACCAAATCTTTCGGCTGGAAATCATCCAAATTTGTCTCAAACCAGTCCCACTCTGGGCCTCTGCTACGTCCACCACCACGGCCAAATCTACAACCACCACCACGCACATTATTATTAGCAGCTCTTCTCTGACCTCTTGGGTGGACACCAACACCACGTGTACCTACACTCTGTGGTCGTTGTCTTGGCAACTGATTGGTAGCCTGCTTCTGTTGATCTTCTTCTGTAGCTTCAGAATTAGAAAGGAAAACCTCATCACTTTCATTATCCTCACCTGAAAATACATACAATAAATCTCAAATAGAAATATAAGACTGAAACTTGAAATGAAAAATCGAAAGTAGACACTGTATTTTAGTCACTAAATTTCATTATAAACATAGGAATATTCCATAATTGTACATTTTTACAATCGAAAATGGCTAGTGATAAGTATACATGCAGATGAATTCTAAAATTAATAACATTTTCTGTCATCTTGCTGGTACGCCAGGTGACAGGTCACACGAAGAGGTCATTGGATACAGACTTACTGAATGAATAGTCAGAATCACTGCCAGATTTTTCGCCAAACGTGTCCCCTTCATCTTGATCCTCATCCACTGAATCATCGTCCATAAAAACTGCAGCCAAAACCTCGTCAACGCTGCTATGAGATGAGCATTTTCGTGGTTGTTTTTAAGAATCCATCGATAACCCACGTTTTCAGTTAGCTAGGTAACAAAATTCGACCATTTACACCTCTAACATTGAAGAGTTTTGGAGGATAACTCATTTGGATTTTTCATAGTTACCTCCCTTGAACAGATATTTCATTTCCGTTTATTATATCAGTAAAATACTGTTTACACCGCTATGCGGTGTACTAGCAAGTCTTGTTCATGATGTATACGCATTGCGGCGTAATAGCATTGAAAAGGTTAAGCACCCACAATAAAATTTTGACCTGATTTTACTACGTGAAGGGCAATAACTCAAAAGCTGTTCATTGAAACAGTCAAAATCGAGGTTGACTGCCCTCTTATCATTGCCAATATTCACATCAGGTTTCATTAAAATCCATTTTAAATAGTAGCTTCTATTGCAACCACAAATTATTTTACTAAATCAAGGGAAATAAATCAAAACTGTTCATCAAAAAAATCCTCAAATGTGAACTTGACATTGAAATAGTCAAAATCGAAGTTGACAGCCATCTTATCAATTCCAATACTCATACTAAGTTTCATCAAAATCCATTCCAAATTTTTGACGTGATTTTACTAAGTCAATTTGTCATTTAACTTTTAGAGCTATTAACTGAAAATCTGTGTTATATTCCCTTAACCTATCAAGAGTAACTGTAACATTAGACCTAGATACATCAATTAAACATAATCAAAGAGAGTTTTAAGCTATTAGATATTTATGAAGAATGAAATTTTACACAAATAATAATCTTTAGTTTACCAGGATTACTAGAAATTGATGATGTTATTACCAAAATAGATAATGAAATCACACAATGTTTTTTACGGTATGTATGACATAGAACACCTGCCTGAAACTTATTAATATCAATATAATAGCTCAAATCCAATAATCAAAACAGTGTTCAGTAAAATTTGTTGTCTGGTAATACAAGATACCACTTTAAATGGAAGTAGATCTACAACAGATTCACAGCTAAATATTCATTATGATCATATCATTTGCCCATTTAAGAGGGCAATAACAGTAATAATGACCAGTTTTATTCAAGAGGACATACTGTTAACTTAATTGATTACCAGTGAATTCATCAACATGTCAACTTGTCAACTACATTTTGTTGGAGAACTGAGGTAACCTTGTCAACTTGTCAACAAAAACAATACAATATCTAAATATACCTTCTTTATAAGATAGCTTGCCAGGCAAGGTAATATACGCCCACTGGCAGCATTGATTTTGAATAAAAAATAAAATATACATATACTTCTTTTCAAAAACAGAGCAATAATTGATATTAAACATTTCAAGATTTATCTGATTTTCAATAGGGTCCGTTCTTAGGTGATTCCACATACTCATGCCAAGTTCCATTTAAATCAGTCAAGAAATAGAGTTTTTATGAGCCAAAAAATCGAAATCATTTGAAAGAACAAGGGCAATCAAATATTATGTGATATTTCCTGTTTTCAATAGGGTTCCTCCTTGAGTGATAATTAACAATTTCAGCAAATTTTGTCAAATTCTGTAAATCATTGTGCCTTCTAGAGGGTTTACAAGCTAAACATTTTGATGAGTTTTCCAAAAAAAGGCAATAACTAAAATTAAATATTTTTCAATAGGGTTCATCATTAGGTGATTACAAATACTCATGCCAAGTTACGTCAAAATTGCTCAAGAATTGTGACTTGTAGAGTGTTTACAAGGAAAAAATCGAACACATTTTATAAAGCAAGGGCAATAATTCGTACCAAATATATTTTGATATATTTGATTTTCAATAGGGTTCATCCTTTGGTGATATTAAACAAGTTTTGTCAAAAGCCGTCAATAATTGTGCTTTGTAGAAAGTTTACAAGCCACAAATTAAATGCGCTTTCAAAAACAAGGGCAATAACTGATACTAAATATTTTTCGATTTAACTGAATTTCAATAGGGTTCATCCTTAGGTGATTACAAATACTCATGCCAAGTTACGTCAAAATCACTCAAGAATTGTGACTTGTAGAGTGTTTACAAGGCAAAAATCCAACACATTTTATAGAACAAGGGCAATAATTCGTAAATATATTTCGATATTTTCTATTTTTAAAAGGGTTCATCCTTCAGCCAGAAACTGAACACGGTTTCAAAAACAAGGGCAATAACTGACACTAAATTTTTTTCGACAATAATTTTTTTTCACTTTAACTGGTTTTCAATAGGATTCATTCTTGGTTGATACTCAAGCCAAGTTTCATCAAAATCCATTAAGAATTGTTCTCTTAAGAGTGTTTACAAGATAAAATTGAACGCGTTTTCAAGAACAAGGGCAATAACTCATACTAAATGTTTTTCGATTTTGCTGATTTTCAATAGGGTTTATCCTTGAGTTATAACATACTCTCACACCAAGTTTCATCAAAATCAGTAAAGAATTGCATGTTGTAGAGTGTTTACGAGCCATTTACGAACAAGGGCAAGAACTCATACTAAATTTTTTCCGATTTCGCTGATTTTCAATAGGGTTCAGCCTTGCATGATCATAAACACTCATATTAAGTTTCATCTAAATCCGTCAAGAATTGCACCTTGTAGAGTGTTTACGAGCAATTGTGGATGGACATGGGTGACGACAATATACGCCACCATTTCATGTGGGCGTATAAAAAGAGGTCTGAATAAAGGGGCATTTAGTTTTTGTAGGTCATCAATTTCTGAAAACTTTATGAAATCAACATCTACAAAGATAGCTTGCCAGGCAAGGTAATACATACTCCCACTGGCAGCATTGAATTTGAATAATAAATTGAGCAGTAACTCAAAAAACATTCACTGAATATTGAAGTCAAGGCCAAACTCAAAAACTGTTCATGAAAAATCGTCAAATTCAAACTTGACCACCATCTTATCTATTTCAATACTCATACCAAGTTTCATCAAATCTATTAAAATATAGCTTGCCAGGCAATGTAATATACGCCCACTGGCAGCATTTATTTCAAATAAAAACTTTTCAGTAAGGATACAATAAGTGGAATGAAATATTCAACCTTCCACCATATATTTTTTTCTAGGGTCTCTAGTTTCATTAAAAACTGTCAAGAATTGTACCTAACTCAACTCATTAAATATTTTTCAGTATTTTTATGATTTTCAATAGGGTTCACCCTTAATAATATTTTGATATTTTTAATTCTTAATAAGGCTCATTCTTGGTTGATATTAAACAATTTCAGCGAGTTTTGTCGAAAATGAATTTTTAGAGTGCCAAAAGTTGAAAGCGTTTTTGAAAACAGGCCCAATAACTGACACTAAATATTTTTCGATTTATCTGATTTTCAATAAGGTTCATCCTTGGGAGAAAACAAATACTTAGCCAAGCTTCATTAAAATTTTTCTTTCTAGAGTGTTTACAAGCTAAAATTGAACGCGTTTTCAAGAACAAGGGCTATAACTGACACTAAATATATTTCGATTTATTTGATTTATAATAGGGTTCATCCTTAGGTAAAAACAAATACTCAAGCCAAGTTTAATCAAAATCCATTAAGAATTGTTTTTTCTAGAGTGTTTACAAGCTAAAATTGAACGCATTTTCAAGAACAAGGGCAATAACTCATACTAAAATTTTTTTCGATTTAGCTGATTTTCAATAGGGTTCATCCTTGAGTTATAACACACTCTCGCACCAAGTTTCATCGAAATCCATCAAGAATTGTTCCATGTAGAGTGTTTACGAGACAAAAATCAAACGCGTTTAAAAGAACAAGGGCAATAATTCATATTAGATATATTTTGATATTTTTAATTTTCAATTAGGCTCATCCCTTGCGATATCCAACAATTTCAGTGAGTTTTGTCAACATTGGTCATGAATTGTACCTTCTAGAGTGTTTATTAGCCAAAAAGTTAAACCCGTTTTCAAACACAAGGGCAATAACTGACACTAAATATATTTCGATTTATTTGATTTTCAATAAGGTTCATCCTTGGGTAAAAACAAATACTCAAGCCAAGTTTTATCAAAATCCATTAAGAATTGTTCTTTCTAGAGTGCTTACAAGCTAAAATTGAAAGCGTTTTCAATAGGCTTCATCCTTGAATGATAATTAAAAATTTCAGCAAGTTCTGTCAAAATCTGTAAGGCATTGTGCCTTCTAAAGTGTTTACGAGCTAAAGTTTTGATGCTTTTTTCAAAAACAGAGCAATAACTGATATTTAAAATTTTAAGATTTATCTTATTTTCAATAGGGTTCATCCTTAGGTGATTCCACATACTCATGCCAAGTTCTGTTAAAATCAGTCAAGAAATGTGACTTTTAGAGTGTTTACGAGCCAAAAAATTGAAATCATTTGAAATAACAAGGGCAATCAAATATTATGTGATATTTCTTGTTTTCATTAGGGTTCATCCTTGAGTGGCAATTAACAAATCATTGTGCCTTTTAGAGGATTGACAAGCTAAAAAATTGGAATATCAAATATTTTCCAATTTTCAATAGGGTTCATCATTAGGTGATTACAAATACTCATGCCAAATTACGTCAAAATCGCTCAAGAATTGTGACTTGTAGAGTGTTTACAAGGCAAAAATCCAACACATTTTATAGAACAAGGGCAATAATTCATATTAAATATATTTCGATATTTTCTATTTTCAAAAGGGTTCATTCTTGGGTGATACTAAACAATTTCAGCAAGTTTTGTCATTCAATAACTGTGCTTTGTAGAGTGTTTACAAGCCAAAAATTGAACGAGTTTTTTTAAAAACAAGGGCAATAACTGATATTAATTTTTTTTTCGATTTAACTGGTTTTCAATAGGCTTCATTCTTGGGTGATAACAAATACTCAAGCCAAGTTTCATCAAAATCCATTAAGAATTGTTCTCTCAAGAGTGTTTACAAGCTAAAATTGAACGTGTTTTCAAGAACAAGGGCAATAACTCATACTAAATGTTTTTCGATTTCGCTGATTTTCAATAGGGTTTATCCTTGAGTTATATAATATACTCTCACACCAAGTTTCATCAAAATCAGTCAAGAATTGTTATTAGATTATGTTGTTAGGGTCGCAATGAATTTATTTGTTTCTTGGCCTAGATTTCCAATACTTTCACTTTCTTACCTACTTCTTACAGTTCAAATCTAATGTATTGAATAGAAATAATATTAGAAATTCATCTTAAATAAAACTATAGGTATCCTCTATACTAATAAGTATGAAAACATGTGAAGGAAAATTATGGACTTTTCTGTTTTAGTCAGTTTATGAGTGGATATTCAATAGAAAGAATGACATTGATATTTCTATACTACAATATCTTAAGTCTAAATCATATTGAAAAAGAAAATCTTCCTGACACTAAGAAGTATAGTACATCACTGCCCACAGAGATAGGAATTACATGCTAAAACAACAGACAAACCTTCCTAAATATCAAAGAGTAATCAAAAGACTCCTTTTTCAACTAGAAAGCTAATACCCCAAAAAATGACAACATTAGAATTTCACCACTCTCCTATATATATATATACAATTCATTAATATGGTAGAGCAAACAGTCCAATATTAAGATGTCTAAATTGTTAATCCTAGTCCGTAATGCTTTATTCATACTCCTTCATTTGTTAGTTAAAAATCAAGATAGCTTGCCAGGCAAGGTAACATACACCCACTGGCAGCATTGAATTTGAATAATAAATTGAGCAATACTCAAAAAACATTCACTGAATATTGAAGTCAACTCAAAACCGTTCACTGAAAAATTGTCAAATTCAAAATTGTCTCAGGTCTAATCAATTCAAATGCTCACACCAAGTTTCATCAAAATCCTGTGAAAATTGGAAGTTTTAGCAATCACTCAAAAACTGTTAACCAAAAAAATCATTAAAATCGAACTTGATGGCCGTCTTAACGATTCCAATGCTCAAACCAAAATTCATTAAAATCCATAGAAAATTGTAGCTTCTTTAGTGTTTACAACAAAGGAATTTTTCCACAATTTTACTTAGTCAAGTGCAATTTCTCACAAACTGTTCATCGAAAAATTGTCAAATTCAAACTTGATCGCCGTCTTATCAATTCCAAGGCACACACCAAGTTTCATTAAAATCTATTGAAAATTGTAGCTTCTATTGTGTCTACAACAATATAGAGGCAGGGGCAATAACTCAAAAACGTTTATCGAAAAATCATCATTTCATTAAGATAGCTTGCCAGGCAAGGTAACATACGCCCAGTGGCAGCATTGAATTTGAATAATAAATTGAGCAATAACTCAAATAAGTGGTTGCCTAGTAAAATACGTCCACTTTAAAATATATAGTCTGTTTTAACGGAGGCTAAAACTCTAAGATTATTTAGGTCTAATCCAAGTTCTCATCAATATAAATGTTCACACCAAATTTCATTAAAATCAGATGAAAACTGTATTGTCTATCGCAATCACAAGCCGCGTTTTGACTAAGTCAAGTGCAATAACTCAAAAACAGTATATAGAAATGTCAATTTCGTACTTGACCAAGATGACATCAACTGTTGTCTTTATCGTATTCACAAGTCTACTTCAAGGTGTTTTTACCTAGTCAAGGCCAATAACTCAAAAAAACATTCACCGGAAAAACGTCACTATCAAACTTGTCCAAGACTTCATCATTCAAATCCAATGGCATTTGTGATCTCTATCCCTTTCACAAGCCCATTTTGGTGCGTTTTGACTAAATCAAGTGCAATAACTCAAAAACCATTCATAAAAAAAAATCGCCTTTTTCAAACTTGTCCGTCAAAATTCAAATCCGATGAAAACTGTAGTCTCTATAGCATTTAGAAGCCAATTTTAATGCGTTATACTAAGTCAAGGGCAATAACTAAAAAACCATTCATCGAAAAATTGCTAATTTCAAACTTGTCAGAGATCTCCTCAATATAAATAATCACAGCAAGTTTCATTTAAGTCCATTGAAAACTGTATTCTCTATCGCGCTCACAAGCATCTGTGGACGGTCGAACAGACGGACAGGGGTGACGACAATATACGACCACATTATAATGTGGGTGTATAAAAACATTAACTGAATATTGAAGTCAAGGGCAAAAACTCAAAAACCATTGAAAATTGTAGCTTCTATTGCACCAACAATAACAATTTTTACACAATTTTACTAAGTCAAGGGCAATAACTCATTAACTGTTTATCCAAAAATAGTCAAATTCGAACTTGACCACTGCCGTATCAATTTCAATGCTCATACCAAGTTTAATCAAAATCCTTTGAAAATTGTAGCCTCTATCGCACCCACAATAAAATATTGACGCTATTTACAAAGTCAAGGGCAACAATAACTCGCAAACCATTCTTTGAAAAATAGTCATATTTGACCGGTGTTTTATCAATTCCAATCCTCACAATAAGTTTTATCAGAATCCAATAAATATTGTAGCTTGTATTGCACTCACAATAAAATTTTGACGTGATTTTATTAAGTCAAGGGCAATAACTTGAAAACCGTTTATCAAAAAATCGTCAAATTCAAAACTTGACCACCGTCTTATCAATTCCAATTCACATACCATGTTTCATTCAAATTCATTGAAAATTGTAGCTTCTATTGCATCAACAATAAATTTTGATGTAATGTAATAAGTCAAGGGCAATTACTCAAAAACTGTCAATTCTAATGCTCACACCAAGTTTCATTCAAATCCATTGAAGATTGTAGCTTCTATTGCATCAACAATAAATTTTGACGTGATATAACTAAGTCAAGGGCAATAACTAAAAAAAAACGTTCATTGAAAAATCATCAAATTCGAACTCGACTGGCGTCTTATCAATTCTAATGCTCACACCAAGTTTCATTCAAATCCATTGAAAATTGTAGCTTCAATTGTGTCTACAACAAATTTTGAGGCAGGGGCAATAACTAAAAAACCGTTCCTCGAAAAATCGTCAAAATCGAACTTGACCACCTTCTTATCAATTCCAATGCTCATACCAAGTTTCATTAAGATCCATAGAAAATTGTAGCTTCTATAGTGTCTACAACAAATGTTGTAAGGACGGACAGGAGCGATGACAATATACGTCCACATATTGATTTGGGCGTATAAAAATCCATAGAAAATTGTAGCTTTTTTATTGTCTACAACAAAGGAATTTTTCCACAATTTTACTTAGTCAAATTAGGGGTGGGCGGTATTCCGGTATTACCGAAAATACCGGTTCTAAAAAAAATACAGGTAGTTAATACCGTGAATACTGTGAATGCTCATTGAAAATACCGCGATACTGATTATCTGACAGTCACTGTCAAAATATTAAAGAAAATCATGTGTTTTTTATGCTTATCTTTAATCAGCTGGTCTAATTTTGATTTTAAACATGCTGCTTTGCCAAATTCACCAACAAACAACTCAATACACACAAACAAACCCGACATTTGATCTACACCAGACGAGTCCATTTCGTTATTGTTGACGGGGTGTTAGTTCCATTTCAAAGTGATTTTACCGACTGCTTATGTCCACATAATTCTATTAAATACATTCTAAAGTAGAAAAATGGTTACTGATTTCAAATCAACATGATTTAAGTTATTTTAACGTAATATTTCAGTGCAAAATGTGACTTTTTTTCAAGCAAAATCTCCCCTTAACCCTTCTATTGATAGTATATTCCGTTATTGGCAAATAGAAAGGTCAGAGATTGGGGAATCCCAATACATTCATTTTATTGGCCTGTTATTTAAATACTCGGCAGTAACAGCCAATAAGAAGGAGACCCCATGACTATGACGTCGTGAAGACGGTACCATAATATAAATAATAATATATAGCTCTAAAATAAAGTACCAGCCTTATCCTTCTTTAAAGCCCTGTTGTGATGACTTAACGGCTATTTTCTTTTTACAGTTATCTCAATGCAGTAATATTATATACGCTAAAGATCAAATTCATTCAAAAATATCTAAAATTGACTCTATATTTAAAAATCTAGACATTTTAATGGATAACGTCACTTGTCCTGAACACCCTAGTAATAGAATTGAACTATCAGTACCGTTACCAACAGGAAGCACATGTTCTTCATAAAGAAAAAAATAACTGTGTAAAAGTGAACATAGGAACGCAAATAGAAGTAACAACTGACAAATCCTCTCTAGTGTCTTTAAAGAAAAAGACCTTATCCTGTGTGATTATGATACTGACAGATATTGGCATATAACCCTGAACATGGGAATGTTGAGTGACTATACTCAGAATTCTATTAAAAAAAAAAACACGGTATTAAGAATTTGCAATACCGCCCACCCCTAAGTCAAGTGCAATTACTCATGAACTGTTCATCGAAAAATTGTCAAATTCGAACTTGACCGCCAACTTATCAATTCCAATGCGCACACCAAGTTTCATCAAAATCCATATCAAATTGTAGCTTCTATAGTGTCTACAACAAATGTTGACGGACGGACAGGGGCGACAACAATATACGTCCCCATATCCATGTGGCGGTATAAAAATAGCTTAATTCCGAGAGTTAACAATTCTGTTACATGATGTCACTTCCCCTTTCATGTGTAAGTTACTAAGTTTGAGTTTGAGTTTGAAAAATTTACAGATGCCGTTATTATATCTTTAGATCATTTTTTAGGTCATTCAAATAAAGATTATTCATTGTTATTTTACATTCCGGTTGCCTCCAAACAATAAAAGATCTATCTATTTATATCAGCTAATCATTATATTCTATTTCGGTTTGTAGATGTCAAAGTTCAAATGCCTCTGATCTTTCAGTTAATTAAATGA
>CM060203.1:19835706-19862144 GCA_030562195.1 Nipponacmea schrenckii
GAATTGTGACATGTAGAGTGTTTACGACACATTTTATAGAACAAGGGCAATAATTCCTATTAAATATATTTCGATATGTGCTATTTTCAAAAGGGTTCATTCTTGGGTGATATTAAACAATTTCAGCAAGTTTCGTCAAAATCGGTCAATAACTGTGCTTTGTAGAGTGTTTACAAGCTAAAAATTGAACGCGTTTTCAAAAACAAGGGCAATAACTGATATTAATTTTTTTTCGATTTGACTGGTTTCCAATAGGCTTCATCCTTGGGTGATAACAAATACTCAGGCCAAGTTTCATTAAAATCCATTAAAAATTGTTCTCCCAAGAGTGTTTACAAGCTAAAATTGAACGCGTTTTCAAGAACAAGGGCAATAACTCATACTAAATGTTTTTCGATTTCGCTGATTTTCGATAGGGTTTATCCTTGAGTTATAACATACTCTCACACCAAGTTTCATCAAGATAGCTTGCCAGGCAAGGTAATATACGCCCACTGGCAGCATTTATTTCAAATAAAAACTTTTCAGTAAGGTTACAATAAGTGGAATGAATTATTCAACCTACCAACCTATTTTATTCTAGGGTCTCTAGTTTCATTAAAAACTGTCAAGAATTGTACCTAATAAGAACTCATTAAATATTTTTCGGTATTTTTATGATTTGCAATAGGGTTCACCCTTAATAATATTTTGATATTTTTAATTCTTAATAAGGCTCATCCTTGATTGATATTAAACAATTTCAGCGAGTTTTGTCAAAAAGGAATGTTTAGAGTGTTCACAAGCCAAAAGTTGAAAGGTTTTTGAAAACAGGCGCAATAACTGACACTAAATATTTTTCGATTTATCTGATTTTCAATAGGGTTTATCCTTGTGAGAAAACAAATACTAAAGCCAAGTTTCATCAAAATCCATTCAAAATTGTTCTTTCTAGAGTGTTTGCGAGTTAAATTGAACGCGTTTTCAAAAACAAGGTCAATAACTTGTACTAAATATTTTTCGATTTTCAATAGAGTTCATCCTTGGGAGACAACAAATACTCCAGCCAAGTTACATCAAAATCCATTAAAAATTGTTCTTTCTAGAGTGTTTACAAGCTAAAATTGAACGCGTTTTCAAGAACAAGGGCTATAACTTACACTAAATATATTTCTATTTATTTGATTTATAATAGGGTTCATCCTTGGGTAAAAACAAATACTCAAGCCAAAGTTAATCAAAATCCATTAAGAATAGTTCTTTCTAGAGTGTTTACAAGCTAAAATTGAATGCGTTTTCAAGAACAAGGGCAGTAACTTATACTAAAAAAATTTTCAATTTAGCTGATTTTCAATAGGGTTCATCCTTGAGTTATAACACACTCTCACACCAAGTTTCATCGAAATCCATCAAGAATTGTGCCATGTAGAGTGTTTACGAGACAAAAATCGAACGCATTTAAAAGAACAAGGGCAATAATTCACATTAGATATATTTTGATATTTTTAATTTTCAATTAGGCTCATCCCTTGCGATATCCAACAATTTCAGTGAGTTTTGTCAACATTGGTCATGAATTGTACCTTCTAGAGTGTTTATTAGCCAAAAAGTTAAACCCATTTTCAAACACAAGGGCAATAACTGACACTAAATATATTTCGATTTATTTGATTTTCAATAAGGTTCATCCTTGGGTAAAAACAAATACTCAAGCCAAGTTTTATCAAAATCCATTCAGAATTGTTCTTTCTAGAGTGCTTACAAGCTAAAATTGAACGCATTTTCAAAAACAAGGGCAATAACTGATACTAAATATTTTTCGATTTTACTGAATTTCAAAAGGGTTCAGCCTTAGGTGATAACAAATACTCATGCCAAGTTATGTCAAAATCGCTCAAGAATTGTGACTTGTAGAGTGTTTACAAGGCAAAAATCCAACACATTTTATAGAACAAGGGCAATAATTCCTATTAAATATATTTCGATATGTGCTATTTTCAAAAGGGTTCAATCTTCGGTGATATTAAACAATTTCAGCAAGTTTCGTCAAAATCGGTCAATAACTGTGCTTTGTAGAGTGTTTACAAGCCAAAAATTGAACGCGTTTTCAAAAACAAGGGCAATAACTGATATTAATTTTTTTTCGATTTGACTGGTTTTCAATAGGCTTCATCCTTGGGTGATAATAAATACTCAGGCCAAGTTTCATTAAAATCCATTAAAAATTGTTCTATCAAGAGTGTTTACAAGCTAAAATTGAACGCGTTTTCAAGAACAAGGGCAATAACTCATACTAAATATTTTTCAATTTCGCTGATTTTCGATAGGGTTTATCCTTGAGTTATAACATACTCTCAAACCAAGTTTCATCAAAATCGGTCAAGAATTGCACGTTGTAGAGTGTTTACGAGCCCTTCAAGAACAAGGGCACGAACTCATACTAATTGTTTTCCGATTTCGCTGATTTTCAATAGGGTTCATCCTTGCGTGATCATAAACACTCATATTAAGTTTCATCTAAATCCGTCAAGAATTACACCAAGTAGAGTGTTTACGAGCAATTGTGGACGGACGGACCGACGGACGGACGGACGGACGGATGTGGGTGACAACAATATACGCCCCCCATTTCATGTGGGCGTATAAAAATGAGGCTTCTATTACATTCATGATTTGACTAAGTCAGGGGCAATAACTTAAAAATTGTTCATTGATAATCGTCAATTTTGAACTTGAAATTTCAGTGCTCACACCAAGTTTTATCAAAATCCATTGAAAATTGTAGTTTGTATGAAAAATTGAATAAATGCAGCTTATTTTAGATGCAGCTACCAAATTTCATGGAATATGAAAATGTGAGCTATGCAGGGTTACATGATGGTTATAGTTACTACTAGGTGATGCATTATGGAAAACACGTATGGATAATTCTAGAGACTTTATTTGCATATCCATTAATGATAAATTGGACACTTTACCTGGAGGCTCTCTTGAATTTTAAATTTTAAACACAAAAAATATTTGTTTCTGAACCATTATCTTTACTGTGAATTTTTACCAACAAAATGTTCAAAGATAAATTGTCTTCTTAATCTCTGTTTACACTATAATCTAGTTGACTGTGATATGCTCTGAAACAATCTTTATCGATATGCAATCCAGGATGACTAGGACAATCTTCACAAATCCAAATTTCTCTACCAGATGGGAGTCTCAATCCACAATAGATGAAAAACAATACCACTTATAAGATTTTCTCACTGTTTTCAGTGAATGAAGTTGCATGTCAACTAAGTCCATGCCTCCCATGTGGCGATTATAATCATGTATACACTTCGGCTTCATCACCTTGTTTCCACCTTTGTCACTTTTACCAGTTTCAACCATTATGGGGGGTGTGTTCAGTTGTCAGCATGTATACTTGAAGAGTTTCATCGCAAAACGAGATATATCCATTTTAGTCAATTTGATAAAAATTACATTTTTCACCGACAATATACATAACTTGGGAAGAAAGCCATAGTTTGTATTTAGACTTTATTCTATGAATACTTCAACATCTAACATTAAATACAAATCTGAAATTTTAAGTTTTTGAAAAAAAAAGAACTTTGATAATTTTTTTGGCAAAACACAACTTATCCATAAGTGACAAATTTTACAAAATGAGACATATCCGTCATGCATAGGAAAATTGATGAACAAAACGATTAATAAAGTTCACAGATTCAATCTACGTAATCATTAGTCTAACTATCAGAATTACCATCACTATCAGATTCAGTGTTGTTATCTCCAGCATTTGACAAAGCTCCGCGATAGTAATCCATAACATCAGGAGGGGCTCCAATTTCGGCAAGTAACTTTTCAACATCGGCCTTTTTTGCTGCCTTTACAGTAGAGACCATCTCAAGAGGCTTTGGTTTGAAGTTTGTCCACTGCTTCCCACGTTTCAGAACCGAATGGTAACAGTATTCTGCAGCATAGGTTGTTTTGAACCCAATCTTGTCACTCGTGATGGACAGCATCCGGGCATCACTAATCCTGAAAGACCTCTGTGATTTTACAAAATCTTGTGTTTCAGATTTGAAATCCTGTGCATTCCAATCAACACCATAAATGTACAGGTTACCATGTTTGCGTAATATATCATAGTAGCCATTGGGGTGGAGGATTGTGTCGTGCTTACGTATCATCTGCTCAATTCGGCCGAACACTCTGTCAGCTGGCAAAAAACTATGTCCAGGAATGGGGAAAGTGAATTCGATTCTAACCTCATGACATAATGATTTTCGTAATGCACAGAGCATGGACAATACATTCATGTTCTTGTTTTGTCCAAAGCAGGAATCACTGAAGAGTCTTAGTTTATCCTTTTGGCGTAAAGTACCCTTCAATCGAACCCGAAGACAGTCGTCCAATGCAGAGGCAATCATGTTCGAGTCTTTTTTGTTTTCGTTCTCCATCCACACATACAGATGGACATCATTCCGATTCTGCTCACTGTCTTTACCGTGATGCACGACCACACCAAAGAGATAGAGGTAGAGCTGTCTTGAATAGTAGGCCTGTCCGATTGACGTTCGGGGCAGAGCCATGTTTTGCATCATGTCGAAGCAAATAGTGAGCGCTGTAGGGTCAACAATACCCAGTTGGTCATAAAAAACTCTAGCTCGTCTACGATGCAGGATAAACATAGCTGCTTTTGTTCGTTTATCTTCATCTGTCAAACTAGGATCCTTCATGGAAAGACCATGCTTCGTGCAGGTGGCACATGAATCAGTTGCTGGGTGCCCAAATCCAAGATTAAAATCTCTGGTAAGTATAGAATAGTATAGTGAATAGCTGACTTGGTCGTGATTCTGTTGCTTGAAAAGTTCATGCATACGTCGCACCGAAAGATCCGAGGGTAAGTACTTGCGTCCAGGGGCTCCCCTTCGCCCATAATGGCTTGCACGACAAGTAAATGTCTGGATGTGTGCCTTGACCTGGTCTCGTTTCTTACTCACTTCATCGGCATTGCGCATCCCTCCGCGGTTTTCAGGGCGTGGCTCGGCATTGGTTGTGTAATATTGGGCAATACGGGATGGTCTGTCTTTGCTGATACCTGGAATGATACAAACGAAAATCACCATTACAGTACAGAGTATTCAATATCCAGAAAATAAATCCTAATCGGTGAACAAACAGGAAGCACTCACATCCATTATTAATGTAATTCTGGCATATTTTTGTTGTAATGACCTGCAACGGTAAGGACAGAAATATATTGTAGATTCATATACCGTTTTTCTATATTTAAAGAGAACGAATATACAGGCATGGTTCACCCCCCCCCCCCCCACTTTCCGCTCGTTGGCCACCTGAGGTGAACGAAAAAAGAAGCTTGGCATGTAAACCAGAGGTGCATACCCCGCAAATGACCTTATGGGGCCGCGGTGGCTCAGTGAGTTAGACGCTTGCTCGCTAGCTTGAAGGTCCAGGGTTCAATCCCGGCGTTGGTCGAGATTTTACCTTCGGATTTTTCAGCCCGGTTTCCCCATGTCAGTGATGCAGGTCGGAGGGGCTGACATGGAAAAAGCGTCTAGTCGTTGGGATGGGACAAAAAACTGAGGCCCCGTGTGCTACAGGCTGTGCACGTTAAAGATCCCTCGACAGTTGGAAATCGATAATAAGAGTAGGCAAATGCCGCTGTCCTGGCAAAATTTCCCTCATTGTACACTGCATGGCCTTTTGCCCGTCCTCATTAGCCCAACTAGGTGCAGAAGAGCAGGACGTAAAACTCCATTTCAATTCATTTCATTTCATTGCAAATGACCTTAGAAATTACGATAAAAAAAAGGAAAAAAAAATCAAAATTTTATGGGGTCAACCCCCCCCCCCCCATTTCAATAATTCTACATTAATATTGTTTATAATCTTAATAAATTCTACATAATAATAAATAATGTTTAGCTTACCAAACACACTGAGGAATGTTTTCTTGCATACTTTTATCTTCCTGGGGTGATTGGTCTCAGAGAGAAGTGTGTACGAAACAGTAATGTCCTTGTGTTTTTTAAGTTTTCCATCCTGCACACGTCGGCGTTTAGGCTCAGAAATATTCATCAAACTTAAGATAAAGGCATCCTGGGCTACTTTGTCGGGGGAACCATAGAATTTAGCATGATTTAATGCCAAGTCTGCGTGATTAATGGTATCTGCATGGCACAGACTAGCATTGTCCCGGGCACTGTGAGTGCAGTTTACCTGGGGAATTTTTCCACCACCAGAATGCCTAATATTGCGTTTTATTTCACGATCGTGATACTCTGTAGATCGCCCCCGTTTCCGTGGACGAGGAGAAAGTAACACACGATCCTCAAGGCTATCAAAAGTATTCATTTAGTCGATTATGCTCCGATATTTCACGATTTTAGCTTAGATTTCAGTAGCAAGGCGAAGTTTTCATGGGCGCCGCCATTTTGTGAATGACGCATGCGCTGATTGGCTGAGAGGATACGTCGCGGTTTGTGGCAAAATGTCACTGGTGTTTATCGCGTTTAGGAAAGAAACCGTGAATTGGAGTATGTTTTAGCTAGGGATATATAGCGTTTTGCTGAAAAATTATTACTGTACCGAGTGACCTTGTCAATCGACTATGTTATGGTGACGATAGATTGAAAATTTCAAATTTGGCGGATATCTCGTTTTGCGATGAAACTCTTCACTTGTTTAGGCTTATTACCAGATTTATTTTGTAAATCTCTAAATTTTACTGCTAAGTAATCACCGGATTTTGAAAACAATGCTTCACCTTTTTCAATTTGTTTCTCAATCATTGATTTGGCATAATTTTTCCTTTTTGGATTTATAGTACCACACAGATAGGTTTTGTTTTCAAGGAAATATTTAGCCAAAGCTGGCGATGTATAGTAATTATCAGTATATAGTGTGTGCCCTTTGTTCAGGTAGGGTTGCATAAGGTTGACTGGAATTTGTTCAGTGGCTAACATTTCAGGTACCGGATTATCATGATCGGGAAATAAGTGCTCACCAGAATATATAAGAAAATCCAGTGTTATACCATCATTAGTGCATAATTCATCAAATTTTATTCCAAATCTTGCTTTCTTCGTTCTTATAAACTGGCGAAAGTGCAACCTGCCCTTGAAAAGAAGTAATGATTCATCAACTGACAAATTTTTTTTCCTGGCTCGTAGACATTCCTACATCTTGACTGAATTTTTCTGATGAACTCGCAAACCTTATGAAGTCGATCATGATTTGGATCATTTACATTATAATCTGGATCCTGATTGTTTGCAAAATGAAGAAATTTCATAAGAAGAAGATAGCGATCTCTAGTTATTACTTGACTAAACTAAGGCGTTGACAAAAGTTCATCACTGCTCCAATACATTTGTATGCGTGGCTTGTAAATAATGCCCATCAATAATGTTAGCCCAATAAATGTTCTTATTTCATCCGAATTTGTAAGAAACAAAGATTTTACTCTTGAATGCTCTTTGAGTTCATCACCTCTTTGTTCTAAATATTGGTCTGCATAACCATAATCTTGAACTATAAGATTTACAATATCATCAGTTATATACATTTAAAAAAAAATCATAAGGTTCCTTGCTTTGTGTTCTTACGGGCAGACCCTCAATACCAGAAAATATAAAATCTTTCGGCTGGGAATCATCCAAATTTGTCTCAAACCAGTCCCA
This sequence comes from Nipponacmea schrenckii, assembly GCA_030562195.1. Classification (NCBI taxonomy): domain Eukaryota; kingdom Metazoa; phylum Mollusca; class Gastropoda; family Lottiidae; genus Nipponacmea; species Nipponacmea schrenckii. The sequence goes on from CM060203.1 coordinate 19,843,398, forward strand.
CTCTGGGCCTCTGCTACGTCCACCACCACGGCCAAATCTACAACCACCACCACGCACATTATTATTAGCAGCTCTTCTCTGACCTCTTGGGTGGACACCAACACCACGTGTACCTACACTCTGTGGTCGTTGTCTTGGCAACTGATTGGTAGTCTGCTTCTGTTGATCTTCTTCTGTAGCTTCAGAATTAGAAAGGAAAACCTCATCACTTTCATTATCCTCACCTGAAAATACATACAATAAATCTCAAATAGAAATGTAAGACTGAAACTTGAAATGAAAAATCGAAAGTAGACACTGTATTTTAGTCACTAAATTTAATTATAAACATAGGAATATTCCATAACTGTACATTTTTACAATCGAAAATGGCTAGTGATAAGTATACATGCAGATGAATTCTAAAATTAATAACATTTTCTGTCATCTTGCTGGTACGCCAGGTGACAGGTCACACGAAGAGGTCATTGGATACAGACTTACTGAATGAATAGTCAGAATCGCTGCCAGATTTTTCGCCAAACGTGTCCTCTTCATCTTGATCATAATCCACTGAATCATCGTCCATAAAAACTGCAGCCAAAACCTCGTCAACGCTGCTATGAGAGGAGCGTTTTCGTGGTTGTTTTTAAGAATCCATCGATAACCCACGTTTTCAGTTAGCTAGGTAAACAAAATACGACAATTTACACCTCTAACATTGAAGAGTTTTGGAGGATAACTCATTTGGATTTTTCATAGTTACCTCCCTTGAACAGATATTTCATTTCCGTTTATTATATCAGTAAAAGATAGCTTGCCAGGCAAGGTAATATACGCCCACTGGCAGCATTTATTTCAAATAAAAACTTTTCAGTAAGGTTACAATAAGTGGAGTGAAATATTCAACCTTCCAACTTATTTTTTTCTAGGGTCTCTAGTTTCATTAAAGATAGCTTGCCAGGCAAGGTAATATACGCCCACTGGCAGCATTTATTTCAAATAAAAACTTTTCAGTAAGGTTACAATAAGTGGAATGAATTATTCAACCTACCAACCTATTTTTTTCTAGGGTCTCTAGTTTCATTAAAAACTGTCAAGAATTGTACCTAATAACAACTCATTAAATATTTTTCGGTATTTTTATGATTTGCAATAGGGTTCACCCTTAATAATATTTTGATATTTTTAATTCTTAATAAGGCTCATCCTTGGTTGATATTAAACAATTTCAGCGAGTTTGTCAAAAAGGAATGTTTAGAGTGTTCACAAGCCAAAAGTTGAAAGCGTTTTTGAAAACAGGCGCAATAACTAACACTAAATATTTTTCGATTTATCTGATTTTCAATAGGGTTTATCCTTGTGAGAAAACAAATACTAAAGCCAAGTTTCATCAAAACCATTCAAAATTGTTCTTTCTAGATTGTTTACGAGTTTTCAAAAACAAGGTCAATAACTTGTACTAAATATTTTTCGATTTTCAATAGGGTTCATCCTTAGGAGACAACAAATACTCCAGCCAAGTTACATCAAAATCCATTAAAAATTGTTCTTTCTAGAGTGTTTACAAGCTAAAATTGAACGCGTTTTCAAGAACAAGGGCTATAACTGACACTAAATATATTTCTATTTATTTGATTTATAATAGGGTTCATCCATGGGTAAAAACAAATACTCAAGCCAAAGTTAATCAAAATCCATTAAGAATAGTTCTTTCTAGAGTGTTTACAAGCTAAAATTGAATGCGTTTTCAAGAACAAGGGCAGTAACTCATACTAAAATTTTTTTCGATTTTGCTGATTTTCAATAGGGTTCATCCTTGAGTTATAACACATTCTCACACCAAGTGTCATTGAAATCCATCAAGAATTGTGCCATGTAGAGTGTTTACGAGACAAAAATCGAACGCGTTTAAAAGAACAAGGGCAATAATTCATATTAGATATATTTTGATATTTTTAATTTTCAATTAGGCTCATCCCTTGCAATATCCAACAATTTCAGTGAGTTTTGTCAACATTGGTCATGAATTGTACCTTCTAGAGTGTTTATTAGCCAAAAAGTTAAACCCGTTTTTAAACACAAGGGCAATAACTGACACTAAATATATTTCGATTTATTTGATTTTCAATAAGGTTCATCCTTGGGTAAAAACAAATACTCAAGGCAAGTTTTATGAAAATCCATTAAGAATTGTTCTTTCTAGAGTGCTTAAAAGCTAAAATTGAACGCGTTTTCAAACACAAGGGCAATATCTGATACTAAATATTTTTCGATTTAACTGAGAACGAGAAATACTCATGCAAAGTTATGTCAAAATCGCTCAAGAATTGTGACTTGTAGAGTGTTTACAAGGCAAAAATCCAACACATTTTATAGAACAAGGGCAATAATTCCTATTAAATATATTTCGATATGTGCTATTTTCAAAAGGGTTCATTCTTGGGTGATATTAAACAATTTCAGCAAGTTTCGTCAAAATCGGTCAATAACTGTGCTTTGTAGAGTGTTTACAAGCTAAAAATTGAGCGCGTTTTCAAAAACAAGGGCAATAACTGATATTAATTTTTTTTCGATTTGACTGGTTTTCAATAGGCTTTATCCTTGGGTGATAACAAATACTCAGGCCAAGTTTCATTAAAATCCATTAAAAATTGTTCTCTCAAGAGTGTTTACAAGCTAAAATTGAACACGTTTTCAAGAACAAGGGCAATAACTCATACTAAATGTTTTTCGATTTCGCTGATTTTCGATAGGGTTTATCCTTGAGTTATAACATACTCTCACACCAAGTTTCATCAAAATCGGTCAAGAATTGCACGCTGTAGAGTGTTTAAGAGCCATTCAAGAACAAGGGCACGAACTCATACTAATTTTTTTCCGATTTCGCTGATTTTCAATAGGGTTCATCCTTGCGTGATCATAAACACTCATATTAAGTTTCATCTAAATCCGTCAAGAATTACACCGTGTAGAGTGTTTACGAGCAATTGTGGACGGACCGACGGACGGACTTGGCCCCATTTCATGTGGGCGTATAAAAATGGACTTTAATGAAACCTGATGTGAATATTGGCATTGATAAGAGGGCAGTCAACTTCGATTTTGACTGTTTCAATGAACAGCTTTTGAGTTATTGCCCTTCACGTAGTAAAATCAGGTCAAAATTTTATTGTGGGTGCTTAACCTTTTCAATGCTATTACGCCGCAATGCGGCGTATACATCATGATCAAGACTTGCTAGTACACCACATAGCGGTGTAAACAGTTTTTATACGCCCACATGAAATGGGGGGCGTATATTGTCGTCACCCACATCTGTCCGTCCGTCCGTCCGTCCGTCCGTCCACAATTGCTCGTAAACACTCTACACGGTGTAATTCTTGACGGATTTAGATGAAACTTAATATGAGTGTTTATGATCACGCAAGGATGAACCCTATTGAAAATCAGCGAAATCGGAAAAAAATTAGTATGAGTTTGTGCCCTTGTTCTTGAATGGCTCGTAAACACTCTACAAAGTGCAATTCTTGACCGATTTTAATGAAACTTGTTGTGAGAGTATGTTATAACTCAAGGATAAACCCTATCGAAAATCAGCGAAATCGAAAAACATTTAGTATGAGTTATTGCCCTTGTTCTTGAAAACGCGTTCAATTTTAGCTTGTAAACACTCTTGAGAGAACAATTTTTAATGGATTTTAATGAAACTTGGCCTGAGTATTTGTTATCACCCAAGGATAAAGCCTATTGAAAACCAGTCAAATCGAAAAAAAATTAATATCAGTTATTGCCCTTGTTTTTGAAAACGCGTTCAATTTTTAGCTTGTAAACACTCTACAAAGCACAGTTATTGACCGATTTTGACGAAACCTGCTGAAATTGTTTAATATCACCCAAGAATGAACCCTTTTGAAAATAGCACATATCGAAATATATTTAATAGGAATTATTGCCCTTGTTCTATAAAATGTGTTGGATTTTTGCCTTGTAAACACTCTACAAGTCACAATTCTTGAGCGATTTTGACATAACTTTGCATGAGTATTTCTCGTTCTCAGTTAAATCGAAAAATATTTAGTATCAGATATTGCCCTTGTGTTTGAAAACGCGTTCAATTTTAGCTTTTAAGCACTCTAGAAAGAACAATTCTTAATGGATTTTCATAAAACTTGCCTTGAGTATTTGTTTTTACCCAAGGATGAACCTTATTGAAAATCAAATAAATCGAAATATATTTAGTGTCAGTTATTGCCCTTGTGTTTGAAAACGGGTTTAACTTTTTGGCTAATAAACACTCTAGAAGGTACAATTCATGACCAATGTTGACAAAACTCACTGAAATTGTTGGATATTGCAAGGGATGAGCCTAATTGAAAATTAAAAATATCAAAATATATCTAATATGAATTATTGCCCTTGTTCTTTTAAACACGTTCGATTTTTGTCTCGTAAACACTCTACATGGCACAATTCTTGATGGATTTCGATGAAACTTGGTGTGAGAGTGTGTTATAACTCAAGGATGAACCCTATTGAAAATCAGCAAAATCGAAAAAAATTTTAGTATGAGTTACTGCCCTTGTTCTTGAAAACGCATTCAATTTTAGCTTGTAAACACTCTAGAAAGAACTATTCTTAATGGATTTTGATTAACTTTGGCTTGAGTATTTGTTTTTACCCATGGATGAACCCTATTATAAATCAAATAAATAGAAATATATTTAGTGTCAGTTGTAGCCCTTGTTCTTGAAAACGCGTTCAATTTTAGCTTGTAAACACTCTAGAAAGAACAATTTTTAATGGATTTTGATGTAACTTGGCTGGAGTATTTGTTGTCTCCCAAGGATGAACCCTATTGAAAATCGAAAAATATTTAGTACAAGTTATTGACCTTGTTTTTGAAAACACGTTCAATTTAACTCGTAAACACTCTAGAAAGAACAATTTTGAATGGATTTTGATGAAACTTGGCTTTAGTATTTGTTTTCTCACAAGGATAAACCCTATTGAAAATCAGATAAATCAAAAAATATTTAGTGTCAGTTATTGCGCCTGTTTTCAAAAACGCTTTCAACTTTTGGCTTGTGAACACTCTAAACATTCCTTTTTGACAAACTGTTGAAATTGTTTAATATCAACCAAGGATGAACCTTATTAAGAATTAAAAATATCAAAATATTATTAAGGGTGAACCCTATTGCAAATCATAAAAATACCGAAAAATATTTAATGAGTTGTTATTAGGTACAATTCTTGACAGTTTTTAATGAAAAAAATAGGTTGGTAGGTTGAATAATTCATTCCACTTATTGTAACCTTACTGAAAAGTTTTTATTTGAAATAAATGCTGCCAGTGGGCGTATATTACCTTGCCTGGCAAGCTATCTTTCAACTTGAGCGTACAACTCGTACATTATACTAAAACACTGCTGTAGAAAGTCAGACCCCTTGCTTCCCCCCTTAAAAACGTCGTATTTCGTCCACCTCAGGACCTTGTAATTCAACTTTTGCTTACAAATTCGATTTATGTGTCATTTTGTCCAGTTAAATGTCATAACCAAACCTACTTGTGTTTGTGGATAAACATGTTGTGTTGAGGAGTGGAAATGTCAAAAAGACAAAAACATTTTTTTGTCAGTATCTTGTGACATAACAATGATTATTTTAGGGAATGATGCAGGTAATAATATAATTTAACATAGATTCTGATTGTAGATGATTTTTAATAAACAGGAATAGAAAGCCAATTGATTTATATATTTTGCATATTTACTTGTTCTATTGAATACACCCTATCCAGTCCAGATTCATATTTCTATGGAATTTAAGCAATAAAAAATGGAAATATATCATTGAAATAGTGTTATGCTCCGTAAAAAATGTTTCTCTCAACTGATGTTTAGGGGGGGGCGCTGTTTTTAGTATTTTTTCTGTAGAATAAACCCTATCTAACTCAGATGTACATTTCTATGGAATTTAAGCAATAAAAAAAGGAAATATATCATTGAAATAGTGTTATGCTCCATAAAAATGTTTCTCTCAACTGATGTTTAGGGGGGGGCGCTGTTTTTAGTATTTTTTCTGTAGAATAAACCCTATCTAACTCAGATGTACATTTCTATGGAATTTAAGCAATAAAAAAAGGAAATATATCATTGAAATAGCGTTATGCTCCGTAAAAACTGTTTCTCTCAACTGGTGTTTAGGGGGGGGGGGGGGGCTGTTTTTAGTATTTTTTCTGTAGAATAAACCCTATCCAGCTCAGCTGTACATTTCTGTGGAATTTGAGCAATAAAAAAAGGAAATATATCATTGAAATAGTGTTATGCTCCGTAAAAACTGTTTCTCTCAACTGGGGTTTATGGGGGGGGGGGCTGTTCTTAGTATTTTTTCTGTAGAATAAACCCTATCCAACTCAGATGTACAAAAAATTAAACAGTTAAGGAATCTTTCTCTTTAGAGAATCCTTGTTTCGCTCCGCCGCGTTTCATACAATTTGTACTCTTCAGGGAGATTGTTGCTACTGGGTCGCATTCCTACTATTTATATATATGGATGGAGGCGCTTCATGGAGGACCTCAGTAAAAGCGCTACTGTTGCTTGGTTGCCAAGACGTAATAACAATGGCGTGGAGGCATGCCATTTGTGTTTCTTTTTTGTGGAAAATGCCAGATTTTTGGTATTTTCTCTGGATTGATGCTTGGTATCTAGTTGTTAGATATTGAAGCACTCTCTGATCATTCATTCCTCATATAGTTGAGGTTTGAGGAATCAATTGTCATTTTACTATGGGGATGCAACAAACTTACCCCAGTTGCCAGGGATTGTAATATTTGCGCCATAATCTCCGAAAATGAGATTATAAGTTCGGTCACAAAAAGAACATACCCTAGTGTTCAAAACATTTATTGCCAATCAATCAATCTTATTTATCTCATTACCTGCAATATGTGGACATATTGGCGTCGCCCCTGTCCGTCAACATTTGTTGAAGACACTGTAGAAGCTTCAATTTGATATGGATTTTAATGAAACATGGTTTGAGCTTTGGAATTGATAAGACGGCGGTCAAGTTCAATTTTGACGATTTTTCGATGAACAGTTTTTGAGGTATTGTGTCTGCCTCTATATTTGTTGTAGACACAATAGAAACTACAATTTTCAACGGATTTTAATGAAACTTTGTTTGAGCATTGGAATTGATAAGATGGCGGTCAAGTTCAAATTTGATTTTTTGATGTAATCTTTTTCAGTTATTGCCCTTGACTTAGTTACATCACAGCAAATTTATTGTTGATGCAATAGAAGCTACAATTTTCAATGGATTTGAATGTGTAACTTGGTTTGAGCAATGGAATTGATAAGGGGGTGATCAAGTTTGAATTTGATGATTTTTCAATGAACATTTCTTGAGTTATTGCCCTTGATTTAGTAAAATTGCATCAAAATTTTATTCTGGGTCCAATAGAGGCTACAATATTAAATGGATTTTGATGAAACCTAGTAAGAGCACTGGAATTGATAAGGCGGTGGTCAGGTTATTACTCTTGACTCAGTAAAATTGGCTAAAAAATTTATTGTGGGTGCACTAGAAGATCCAATTTTTAAACGCCCACATGAATATGTGAATGTATATTGTCTTCGGTCTGTCGGTCCGTCAAGATTTGTTGTAGACACAATAGAAGCTACAATATTTATACGTATATTGCCGTCAGTCTGTCCACATTTGCTGTATCCACAATAGAAGCTACAGTTTTTATCCGATCTTAATGAAACTTGGCATACATGTATATATTGATGATATCTCGGTCAAGTTCAAAAATGGAAATTATCGGATGAACGGTTTTTGAGTTATTGCACTTGACTTAGTAAAAACGCGTCAAATTTGGGTTGTATCCACAATAGAGGCTACAGTTTTTATCTGATCTTAATGAAACTTGGTATACATGTATATATTGATGATATCTCGGTCAAGTTTGAAAATGGAAATTATCGCAGGAACGGTTTTTGAGTTATTGCCTTTGTCTTAGTAAAAATGCATCAAATTTGGGTTATATCCACAATAGAAGCTACAGTTTTTATCCGATCTTAATGAAATTTTATATACATGTATATATTGATGATATCTCGGTCAAGTTCGAAAATGGAAATTATCGAATGAACAGATTTTGAGTTATTGCCCTTGACTTAGTAAAAACGAGTCAAATTTGGGTTGTATCCACAAAAGAAGCTACAGTTTTTATCCGATCTTAATGAAACTTTGTATACATGTATATATTGATGATATCTCGGTCAAGTTCCAAAATGGAAATTATCGAATGAACAGATTTTGAGTTATTGTCCTTGACTTAGCAAAAACAGGTCAAATTTGGGTTGTATCCACGATATAGGCTACAGTTTTTATCAGAAATTCAAATTTGACGATTTTTTGATGAATAGTTTATGAGTAATCGCCCTTGACTAAGTAAAATTGCGTAAAAATTCATTTTCTGTAGACACTATAGAAGCTACAATTATCTATGGATTTTAATGAAACTTGGTATGAGCATTGGAATTGATAAGAGGGCAGTCAAGTTCGATTTGGACGATAAACAGTTTTGGAGTTATTGCCCCTGCCTCTATATTTGTTGTAGACAAAATAGAAACTACAATTTTCAATGGATTTAAATGAAAGTTGGTGTCAGCATTGGAATTGATAAGACGACGGTCAAGTTTCAATTTGAGGATTTTCCATAAACAGTTTTTGAGTTTTTGCCCTTGACTTCAATATCCATTTAGCTCAATTTATTTTTCAAATTCAATGCTGCCAGTGGGCGTATGTTACCTTGCCTGGCAAGCTATCTTTTACAATTACCGATGCGTTGGTAGCAGTATGATTATAGGTAGTGATGAAGGGGATTATTTGGTTGTCATGCTGAAGGTTTAAGCCATTCGGAAATACTGTGTCCATCCAATAGCTCTCGCGCTGCAATCTTCTATGTTTTGGCTTAATATTAGGCATCGACATAACTGCCTCAATAGGCATAATTACCAAGTCTTCAATGGAGCTGTCGGGGAGATTAAAGTGGTTAGGCTTAATATTAGGCATCGATATAACCGCCTCAATAGGCATAATTACCAAGTCTTCAATGGAGCTGTCGGGGAGGTTAAAGTGGTTCGCAACAGGTCTGTTTTTGCCATGTACGGTAGTGTTAGGAATCTCATTGACTAAACGTGATAGTTAGGTAATTTAATTTTCAATTATTTTTTTTAACGTCACTGACCTATACTTGATGTCCAGCAAAGCCTATTTGCAAACGGTCATTTTGGCATGACTGCTGGTCATGTCCGGCATATAGAGCCAAATCAACAGCTCTGGTGTGCAGTGACAGTCAAGTGGATGTTGATAAAATATAGTGGTCTACTTTCATTGTCAAACTCAAAATTTCCATGGTGGTGATTAATTGAATTTGTGTCCAGAAACTAAGTTTTGGCCAGGCTTTCATTTGAAATATTGGAAAGTTTGCATCAAGATTTCTTGAAAAGTATTAGATAGTTTTGTGGTTTAACATGGAAACAGATGGTAAATGAATTACTGGCCTTCCGCCAACAATATTTCTCATTATCTCAGCAATGCTGAAACAAAATGCATTTTCAGACATCAAATTCCGAATCTAGTCCAAAAATTAGTCCAAAATGGGCATGCAAAAACCCCAAAAGAGAATATATATATAAATTGATGATAACAAAGGGAGCCCATGTTTAAAGTTTGCCTTATATTCATTTATTCATATATTAGTAATCTTGATTTAACTCAATACTAGAACCCAACTTTAAATCAGTTCAATAGTTTTGGCTTTTAAAAATTAAGAGTTGAATTTTTTTATGTTTAAACTTTTAGATACGTTCAGAGACATATATTTGTAGATTGTGATTTCATAAAGTTTTCGTAAATTGATGACCTACAAAAACTAAATGCCCCTTTATTCAGAACTCTTTTATAAAGAAGGTATATTTAGTTCTTGTGTTGTTTTTGTTGACAAGTTGACTTGGCCAATATTGTAGACAAGGTTACTTCAGTTCTCCAACAAAATGTAGTTGACAAGTTGACATGTAGATGAATTCACTGGTAATCAATTAAGTTAACAGGATAGTTAAAGAGGCCCAGGCTTGATTTTTAGGGGTCGTTTTGGGCCTTTGTTACATTTAAACAGTCCTCAGAAATACTCAAGCTCTAAGAAAATCGCAAAATACCTTGAAATATACCTCAAACAAAAAATTTCACTTTTTATTTTTTTTCCGTGCTGTACGCGGCTGGTCTCCAGTCAGTCTGAAAATTGTGTGTCCTGTTGACAAAGTCTACAATTGAAAAATGCGTTGTAGTCTGTTTATATAGATGACCGCTATTGCACGACGGGAAGGATAACTCTTTGATTATCAAGACGAACCGTTTTCCAATATGGCGGGACGTTCGAATTTCTTAGGACATTATGATTTTTCAAACACGGATAATTATGGATACACATGGATTTGAAGGCTCAAATTTCAAAGGTAAGCTCTGTAGACTATTTCTGATTAGCTAACCAAAAGATTTCATGTGTTTGAGGCTGTCGGATGATTGTCCGAAGCAAATAAAGCCTGGGCTCCTTTAACTGGGCATTATTGCTGTTTCGCCCTCTTAAGGTTGGGTTTCCTCATTAATTAGAGGCAAAGTAAGCTTACTAATTGATTAATTGGGGTTTCTAATGAATAATCCGTGTATTCTCAAGTTCAAAAGACCTATGTGGACGTAGACATGCTTGTGGAATCCATTTGAAACGCTAAAATTAAATCCATGTTTGTTCACGTGACCAAATGACGTCATATAAATGAAGGTGTATAAGAATTGATTTTGTATTTTATTATTAGTGAGTTAAAACTTATTTAAATTAATTACGTATTTCGACCTTCGTATTATAATCGTTCGCATTATTTTATTTATTTTTTTGTTGTTGCAATTCTCGGATGAGTTTGCAGACAAACTGGTAAAAGGTACAGAAATTCTAAATCTACAGTTGCTCTAAGAATGATTTCTATTTTCAAATAAAACAAAACCGGAAGTTCTATCTCTGACCGGAAGTGAGAACCGGAAGTTAAAGGTTTTTTTGCTTTAGCAAGTTTATTTTCAGTTCGATTTCGACCGGATTTTCAGATTTGAAAACTTCAATGTATTTGTCAACTAACAATTATAGCTTTTATGCAGTTAGGTTAAATATTTTACCCACGATTTGCAATTCAATATTCAAGGGTCATCGGCAAAAATTTCAGACTGTTATTTCTCGTTTAATATAAATGGTAAAATTTTGAAACTTACCAGTTGATAGTCGATATGATTATAATTTTTGAAAAATTTTGAAAAAAAGAATTCCACTTCCAGTTTAGCCTCAAATGACGTAATTACGTAACGTCCGGTCTATAACAGCTAGGTGAAAAGTGAAAACTGTTTTATAAATAACTTGTCAATAGTAATTGATTTGACCTAAATAATTAGGTCAAGCTGCCATATCGGCCGCCATTTTGAATTTTCGTTATAATTCTTAAATCTGAAATTCAGACACTACTGATAGACCGATTTCGATGAAATTTAGCACATAGATACATTGGATCATTATCTCCCTTTTCCTGGAGACCGATTTTTAAATTTCGTATTATTCAAATTATTCAAATTTCGATTTTTTCCAAATTTGGTCACTTTAACGGCTACGGAAGGTGTGACCCACTTAGTCTATGACGTTGAAAATTAAGTTAAATAATATTCAATATATTGTCTACGAGTAGATATTTTTATACGCCCACGTGAAAATGTGGACGTATATTGCCATCACCCCTGTCTGTCCGTCGGTCCGTCCGTCGGGCGGTCTGTCCGTCCCTCCGTCAACAATAACTTGTGTACGCGATACAGGCCAGAGTGAATGATTTTGAATGAAACTTGGTATGTGCATTCATCTTGTTAATATCTCGGACAAGTTCGAAAATGGCACGATTCCAGATGTCGGTTTATGAGTTATTGCACTTGATTAAATGAAAAAATGTTAAAATTTACTTGTGTACGCAATACAAGCTGTAGTTTTCATCCGATTTGAATGAAACTTGGTATGTGTATTCATCTTGATAATATCTCAGACAAGTTCGAAAATGGCAGGATTCCAGATGTCGGTTTATGAGTTATGGCCCTTGATTAAATGAAAAAACATTAAAATGTACTTGTGTATGCAATAGAAGCTATAGTTTTCATCTGATATGAATGAAACTTGGTATGTGTATTCATCTTGATAATATCTCGCCAGATGTCTGTTTATGAGTTATTGCCCTTGATTGAAAATTTACTTGTGTACGCAATAGAAGCTGTAGTTTTTATCTGATTTGAATGAAACTTGGTATGTGTATTCATCTTGATAATATCTCAGACAAGTTCGAAAATGGCAGGATTCCAGATGTCGGTTTATGAGTTATGGCCCTTGATTAAATGAAAAAACATTAAAATGTACTTGTGTATGCAATAGAAGCTATAGTTTTCATCTGATATGAATGAAACTTGGTATGTGTATTGATCTTGATAATATCTCGCCAGATGTCTGTTTATGAGTTATTGCTGTTGATTAAATGAGAAAATGTTAAAATTTACTTGTGTACGCAATAGAAGCTGTAGTTTTTATCCGATTTGAATGAAACTTGGTATGTGTATTCATCTTAATAACATCTCGGACAAGTTAAAAAATGGTGTGATTCCAGATGTCGGTTTATGAGTTATTGCCCTTGATTAAATGAAAAAACATGGAATATTCTGTTTGCTGAAGTGGGCTTATGTTACCTTGCCTGGCAAGCTATCTTTTAATTTGGCTTAATTCATAGAGATAAGTGTACTTAAATACAGCAAAAATTGATAATTTTCATATTTTCGCCATCTTTAACCGTTACGGAAGGTGTGACCTAATTATTTTATTAATTTGAAAACGAGGTCAAATGATATTCAATATATTGTCTAGATGTAGGTCATTGCAAATTTAAGCATAATATTTTAAGGCTGTGGAAATACGTTCATAATTGTAAGCAATTCTAGTTGAATTTGTGTCCAGAAATTAAGTTTTGGCCAGGCTTTCATTTGACATTAAGTTTTCAACAAGATTTCTTGAAAAGTATTAGATAGTTTTGTGGTTTAACATGGAAACAGGTGGTAAATAAGTTACTTGCCTTCTGCCAATAAATTTTCTCATTATCTCAACAATGCTAAAACAAAATGCATTTTCAGACATCAAATTCCAAATCTAGTCCAAAAATTAGTCAAAAATGGGCATGCAAAAACCCCAAAAGAGAATATATATATAAATTAATGAAAACAAAGGGAGCCTATTTTTAAAGTTTGCATTATATTCATTTATTCATATATTAGTAAGCTTGATTTAACTCAATACTAGAACCCAACTTTAAATCAGTTCAATAGTTTTGGCTTTTAAAAATTAAGAGTTGAATTTTTTTATGTTTAAACTTTTAGATACGTTCAGAGACATATATTTGTAGATTTTGATTTTATAAAGTTTTCATAAATTGATGACCTACAAAAACTAAATGCCCCTTTATTCAGAACTCTTTTTCGATGAAAAAGGTTTTTGTAGTTATTACCCTTGACTTAGTAAAATTGCGTCAAAATCTTATTGTGGGTGCAATAGTAGCAAAAATTTTCAATGGATTTTGATGTAACTTGGCTGGAGTATTTGTTGTCTCCCAAGGATGAACACTATTGAAAATCAGATGAATCAAAAAATATTTAGTGTCAGTTATTGCACCTGTTTTCAAAAACGCTTTAAACTTTTGGCTTGTAAACACACGTTCATTTTTGACAAACTCGCTGAAATTGTTTGATATCACCCAAGGAAGATCCTATTAAAAATATCAAATATTATTAAGGGTGAACCCTATTGCAAAGCATAAAAATACCGAAAAATATTCAATGAGTTGTTATTAGGTACAATTCTTGACAGTTTTTATACGCCCACATGAAATGGGGGGCGTATATTGTCGTCACCCACATCCGTCCGTCCGTCCGTCCGTCCGTCCGTCCGTCCGTCCGTCCGTCCGTCCGTCCGTCCGTCCGTCCGTCTGTCTGTCCACAATTGCTTGTAAACACTCTACACGGTGTAATTCTTGACGGATTTAGATTAAACTTAATATGGGTGTTTATGATCACGCAAGGATGAACCCTATTGAAAATCAGCGAAATCGGAAAAAAATCAGTATGAGTTTGTGCCCTTGTTCTTGAATGGCTCGTAAACACTCTACAACGTGCAATTCTTGACCGATTTTGATGAAACTTGGTGTGAGAGTATGTTATAACTCAAGGATAAACCCTATCGAAAATCAGCGAAATCAAAAAACATTTAGTATGAGTTATTGCCCTTGTTCTTGAAAACGCGTTCAATTTTAGCTTGTAAACACTCTTGAGAGAACAATTTTTAATGGATTTTAATGAAACTTGGCCTGAGTATTTGTTATCACCCAAGGATGAAGCCTATTGGAAACCAGTCAAATCGAAAAAAATTAAAATCAGTTATTGCCCTTGTTTTTGAAAACGCGTTCAATTTTTAGCTTGTAAACACTCTACAAAGCACAGTTATTGACCGATTTTCACGAAACTTGCTGAAATTGTTTAATATCACCCAAGAATGAACACTTTTGAAAATAGCACATATCAAAATATATTTAATAGGAATTATTGCCCTTGTTCTATAAAATGTGTTGGATTATTGTCTCGTAAACACTCTACATGTCACAATTCTTGAGTGATTTTGACATAACTTGGCATGAGTATTTGTAATCACCTAAGGATGAACCCTATTGAAATTCAGTTAAATCGAAAAATATTTAGTATCAGTTATTGCCCTTGTGTTTGAAAACGCGTTCAATTTTAGCTTGTAAACACTCTAGAAAGAACAATTCTTAATGGATTTTGATAAAACTTGGCTTGAGTATTTGTTTTTACCCAAGGATGAACCTTTTTGAAAATCAAATAAATCGAAATATATTTAGTGTCAGTTATTGCCCTTGTGTTTGAAAACGGGTTTAACTTTTTGGCTAATAAACACTCTAGAAGGTACAATTCATGACCAATGTTGACAAAACTCACTGAAATTGTTGGATATCGCAAGGGATGAGCCTAATTGAAAATTAAAAATATCAAAATATATCTAATATGAATAATTGCCCTTTCTCGTAAACACTCTACATGGCACAATTCTTGATGGATTTCGATGAAACTTGGTGTGAGAGTGCGTTATAACTCAAGGATGAACCCTATTGAAAATCAGCGAAATCGAAAATAATTTTAGTATGAGTTACTGCCCTTGTTCTTGAAAACGCATTCAATTTTAGCTTCCAGAAAGAACTATTCTTAATGGATTTTGATTAACTTTGGCTTGAGTATTTGTTTTTACCCAAGGATGAACCCTATTATAAATCAAATAAATAGAAATATTTAGTGTCAGTTATAGCCCTTGTTCTTAAAAACGCGTTCAATTTTAGCTTGCAAACACTCTAGAAAGAACAATTTTTAATGGATTTTGATGTAACTTGGCTGTGTTATTTGTTGTCTCCCAAGGATGAACCCTATTGAAAATCGAAAAATATTTAGTACAAGTTATTGACCTTGTTTTTGAAAACGCGTTAACTCGTAAACACTCTAGAAAGAACAATTTTGAATGGATTTTGATGAAACTTGGCTTTAGTATTTGTTTTCTCACAAGGATAAACCCTATTGAAAATCAGATAAATCGAAAAATATTTAGTGTCAGTTATTGCGCCTGTTTTCAAAAACGCTTTCAACTTTTTGCTTGTGGACACTCTAAAAAATTCCTTTTTGAAAAAACTCGCTGAAATTGTTTAATATCAACCAAGGATGAGCCTTATTAAGAATTAAAAATATCAAAATATTATTAAGGGTGAACCCTATTGCAAATCATAAAAATACCGAAAAATATTTAATGAGTTGTTATTAGGTACAATTCTTGACAGTTTTTAATGAAACTAGAGACCCTAGAAAAAAATAGGTTGGATGGTTGAATATTTCATTCCACTTATTGTAACCTTACTGAAAAGTTTTTATTTGAAATAAATGCTGCCAGTGGGCGTATATTACCTTGCCTGGCAAGCTATCTTGACTGTTTCAATGAATAGTTTTTGTGTTTTCGCCCTTAACTTAGTAAACTCACGTCAAATTTTTTATTGTGGGTGCTATAGAAACAACAATTTTCAATGGATTTTGATAAAACTTGGTGTGAGCACTGAAATTTCAAGTTCAAAATTGACGATTTTTCAATGATCAATTTTGGAGTTATTGCCCCTGACTTAGTCAGATCATGTCAAGATTTTTATTGTGAATATAAAAGAAGCCTCAATTTTTTTTTATTTTATTGATACTTTATGTGAGCTCTACCTCTGGGTTGCTCAAATGTTTGGGAATTAAGTAGTAAAGCTCTGATGTAGGAGTGGTTTGACAAGGTAGTCCTGCAGCACTTTGAAGAAACAGACTGGCTAGAAAACTTCAGAATGTGGAAGAAGGAAACATTGAATTTCATCTGCAGACGACTTGAAGATGAACTATCTCGTTCCCAAGACACAGTTGAAGAACCATTAGGTGTCCAAAAGAAGGTAGCAATTACCATTTACTGGCTTGCATCATTGTCAGAATACCGAAAACAAAAAATATACATATTCTCTAGGGCTGCAATGATTCCTGAAGTGGCGATTCAATACACAAAACGATACCGTGCGACGACACTATTTATTGCGATAATAAATCTCGATTCGTTGTTAAAAGAAAGAGAAAACTGATATTAATATTAATATTTAAACACACTTTTCATTATTTGGCACAAGTACAGTCTTTTTGTTCATGCCACAATCCGTTTTCATCAGCACTGTTTTACTAAAGCACCCCCCCCCCCCCTCCCACGAAACTGTTGTAAAGCTATCGATTTGAAACTTGCCAGAGGGGTACTGATATGTGTCCTGACTATTCACAGCCGATTCCAGACGATTCTGACCATTCCTTCTATTTATAATTAGCTTTTCGGGACGTTGGAGAAACAAAATGATTTCCAAACTTCGGATTTACATTTTCTCTCAGCGCTTTCATTTTTCGTTTTTTTCACTGGCTTTTTCAACCACAACGGTTTTTGACATTATTTGAATCTTATTAAATATATTAGGGAAATTAATTACGATATGTGCAATACCATACTGCTATTTCCGGGAAAAAAATATTGATAACTATGCAAACAGACATTTCGAAGTACATAATGTTAAGTATGCCTTCTTAATTTATTATATACAAATAGTGTTTATTTGAATTTGCTGAAGTTTTGTTCTTGTCTAATCTTTTAACATTCAAGGTAAAATGTTCAAGATCATTGTAGAACATTCTGGAATGTTAATCTTTTATTTGTTTATATTGTAGAAGTGCCATATTTGGTCATAGAATGTTCTGGAACACCCCTGAATGTACTAGGGCATTCTGGATAAGAACTTTATAGAAAACTGTAATATATATAAGGGCATTGTCTGAATATTAGATCAGATATGTTACAGCGCTCTTAATTGTTTACATGTGGGGACTAAAGATTTGTGTGCTTGATCAGATGACTGTGAATTAACTTCAAGTTAGGATAAATCATTATTAAAGTGGATTTAACATTATACGTGGAGTAAGATTTTGTAAGTTAACATTTTGTTATGATATTTTTGTAATAAGGTTTAAGCTATTTCTTTGATAATAAATATTAAATTATTGTAAACTATTTCATTGACTTTTTAATTTTTGCTGGCATACTTTTGGGTATTTATGATTCAAATTCATTGCAGCCAGTGGGCGAATGTTAACTTGTCTGTCAAGCTATTTTAATGAAACTTGGTGTGATTATTGGAATTGATAAGATGCCGGTCAAGTTCAAACTTGTCAATTTTGATGAACGGTCTTTTTTTATTGCCCTGTAATTTCATTGTGGATGCAATAGAAGCTACAATTATCAATGGATTTGGATGAAACTTGTTGTGGTCTTTGGAATTAATAAGACAGCAGTCAAGTTCAAATTTGACGACTTAGATGAAGAGTTTGATTGTGTATATAGATGCTATCAATCAAAGGATTAAATGATTTAACAATGCTGATGTGTGGGCGTAGGTTACCTTGCCTGGCAAGCTATCTTATCATTTATATTGATGTTGGTTAAGTTTGAATGTGATGATTTTGCAAAAAACAGTTCTGGAGTTATTGCCCTTGTCTCATTTCAAAAGTTACATCTTACTCCTGAAGTGGTCCTTATTCGCAATATGAAAGACATTGTCATTGAAGATTTTAAAAGTGATATTGTGAAGTCCGATTTACCAAGACTGGGGGAGAAATCAGGTGAGATTAATGCATATATCACTTCATATGAAACCATCATTGCTGACATTTTAAATAAACACGCTCCTCTCAAGCGAAAGTATATTCGTCCCAAACCAGAATCAGCATGGCTTTCAACCGAGGTCTTGGCGTGTCGAAGAACCAAACGGGCCGCTGAACGACGCTGGCGTAAGACTCGCATGGAGGTAGACCGGCAAATATATCAAGTCTCGCGAAAGAAACTCAACAATAAAATGCAAAAGGCAAAGGCAAAACATATTAATAACATTATCATTGAAAGTGCCAAAAATCCAAAACAACTGTTCTCAACGCTCAACGGTTTACTTGGAAAGAAATCTGAATCTGTGCTC
>CM060203.1:19862644-19884799 GCA_030562195.1 Nipponacmea schrenckii
ACGTTCTGATTGGTTGTGACGTTGAAAAAAGGGGAGGTCTGTCGAATTGTCAATATTGTCGGCTGGAAAATAAGTACAAGACTGTTACCCTGAAGTATTATGCTATATCTCGGCCAAAAATTGTCCGATCAGCAACAAAATCAATAGGGATCCTCTTTGTAATGTTATTAACCCATATAACAAAAATAAAAAATATCCACTGAGAATTGTAGACTGTAGAGTGAGTACAAGAAAATGTGAACAGACACACACACACACACAGACAGACAGACAGGGGTGATCACAATATACGACCAAAATACATTTTGGGCGTATAAAAATCGTCCAGTCTTACGGTATCTGGTGCATCGGTAAATTTTTTCACCTCGTACCAAATTCTCTTCAATTCACCTACACGCATGTCGTTATTTTCGCCATCGGATTCGGAATTTTATGGGATTTGTACGTAGCCATGTTGATGTTGAGAATCGAATGACACTTGAAGACGGTTATCGTTATTTACTATTTCGCCGTATGTTTATTGTTTTGACCGGTAAACAAAATGAATATCTTAGGACTGTGGGTGAACAGAGGAGGACAAAAGGATTACACAAAATGTTACCGTATAATTCCGAATATAGTGCGCAGGCATGTATAATGCGCACCCCTTCCTTGCCTCCGCGAAATCGGGGAAAATTCATTTACCCATGTATAGTGCGCACCCCTTTTCGCGGCAAAAATACGACATTAAGTTGGCATTTCATAGACACCAATATCGGGAAATAGTTGTCAATACGTAAGTCACCATTCATAGATTATTATAAAAAAAAAAAACAATGTTCCACTGCAACTTACGTTTCTACTATTTGTAATTTGTAAACGACTTTATCGCGATACCGCGCTATTCGATTACGGTACCGCGGAGTCGAGTCGAGAATACGATTTTAAGTTGGTATTTCACAGATACCAATATCGGGAAATAGTTGTCAATACGTAAGTCACCATTCATAGTTTTTTTTATAATAAACAATGTTCCACTGCAACTTACGTTTCTACTATTTATTTTTATAATAAAATCCATTTTAATCCCGTATTTATTGCTTCTAATCTCTCGTAATGGTATTATTGAGTGTTATTTAGAAATCATGTATCATGCTATTAAATTACGGTACCGAGGATGATATTATATTGGAATAAAAATGTGCAATAAACCGGTAAACTTAGACGTATTGAAGAAGATGTTGACAGAAATTCAAAGGGCTAACGGTAACTGGCTTGGTGTAAGACTAATAGGCCCCATTATACTTGTGTATCAGTTGCGTCAGTTCATTTTGTGTGAATATTTGATTATTATACTAATCTATAAATTGTACACGACTT
Organism: Nipponacmea schrenckii; assembly: GCA_030562195.1. Classification (NCBI taxonomy): domain Eukaryota; kingdom Metazoa; phylum Mollusca; class Gastropoda; family Lottiidae; genus Nipponacmea; species Nipponacmea schrenckii. The sequence goes on from CM060203.1 coordinate 19,864,004, forward strand.
TACTGAGATACCGCGCTATTCAATTACGGTACTCACCTGATTCTTTTTTTTAATGCTATGGACGGTACCGAGGATGATATTCATCTTGAAGAAAAAAGTGCAATTACCCGGTAAACTTAGACGTATTGAAGAAGATACCATTGACAGGAATTCGAAGGGCTAACGGTAACTGGCTTGTAAGACTAATAGGCCCCATTATACTTGTAATCATAATGCGAATAATCATCATGATATTGCGTCAGTTCCTTTTGTGTGAATACTTAATTGTGATTGTTTCGTTTGTTTAACGTAAATAAATATCATTGTCTTTCTTAATTAAGTCTTTAATCATCGCTGGAGTGACACGATTCGCTCAATAGTTTATTTTTATCGTCTGCTTTTACCCCCCGCATAGATTTATCGACTAGTATTGCCTCTCAACGGAAATGAAAAAAATGATGGCGTGAACCATGTGTATCATATCTGATGAATAATTAGGAAAACAATGGATTATATTAAAACCCAGTTATTCTGGTAACCGTATTTATATTCAGGCAAGACTCGATTACGTATTGAGGCATGTCATCAAGCATGACAATCAATTGTTCCTACTATAAAAGCCATCCAAAATGCTTGGCCCGTGAACATTATTTTTGGTACCTCTCGTCATTACGTAAATTTTCCCATGTTAATAACATAGTTATTAACTTGAATCATTTTAGTTTTGTTCAAATATTTAACAATACTTATTTAATTTATAAGATAATAATCATATTGTGCCGTTATTACAATCATAATTCAATCTTTTACACAAATCAATTTTACCGAGAATGTCGATGAGGGAAGGCAAAATGGTGGATCCTTAACATCGACTTGCTGCATTCTCGTTGGGAAAAAATACTCCAAATTTATTTACCCGTATATAGTGCGCACCCCCTCTTTGTTGGGCCCATTTTATGGCAAAAACCTGCGCATTATACACGGAAATATACGGTAATTAAGTTTAATTGATAAAAAATAATTGATAATCGGGAGTCGGGAGGTGTGAAATTCTATGACAAATTATTGCCGTGATTGGGGCGATTGAGATTATCGGTTAATTATGACTAATCCATTCGTAATAACCATTAATTTTGATACACAGGGTGTCAATTTCTATTCGTTATTACTGAAAATTCGCTACTAGCATTTCGTTTTATCCATTTATTTTTCAATGAAATTAGTGCAGTGAAAAACGGGACTTTTAAATTTGTTCGTTATTACCGGTTTTTCGGTATAAGCATGTTTGTTTTAAGTGAGGACCACTGTACTATTTTTTTTCCGATTTCGCTGATTTTCAATAGGGTTCATCCTTGCGTGATCATAAACACTCATATTAAGTTTCATCTAAATCCGTCAAGAATTACACCGTGTAGAGTGTAGAAAACTATACCACTTATAAGATTTTCTCACGGTTTTCAGTGACTGAAGTTGCATGTCAACTAAGTCCACACCTCCCATGTGGCGATTGTAATCATGTATACACTTCGGCTTCATCACCTTGTTTCCACCTTTGTCACTTTTACCAGTTTCAACCATTATGGGGGTGTGTTCAGTTGTCAGCATGTATACTTGTTTAGGCTTATTACCAGATTTATTTTGTAAATCTCTAAAGTTTACTGCTAAGTAATCACCGGATTTTGAAAACAATGCTTCACCTTTTTCAATTTGTTTCTCAATCATTGATTTGGCATAATTTTTCCTTTTTGGATTTATAGTACCACACAGATAGGTTTTGTTTTCAAGGAAATATTTCGCCAAAGCTGGCCATGTATAGTAATTATCAGTATATAGTGTGTGCCTTTTGTTCAGGTAGGGTTGCATAAGGTTGACTGTAGGGCTGGGAATCGATTATGATTTTAATATCGATTATCGGCAAATAATCGGTGACGTGCACCGACCGATAATCGATTAATAATCGGTAGAATTTTCATGTCTATTTTAAGTAAGGCAGATAACCACATTCGAGTATCGTAAACACAGTACATTTGAAAATGAAAGTAGCATATCCTCCCAGCAGATGGAGCTCTACACTGTTGTTATTTATAGGCCTATAGTTGTTATTGTGTCGTATTAAAAGTCGATAGCGGTATTATTTGGTAGGTTTTGTGATAGTATTGTTCATTCCATCTTGTAAACAGTTGTTTGAAAAAATTGATTGGATATAATTTATTGAATCATGATAATCGATTATGGAATTTTAGATCGATAATCGTAATCGGCAGGTAAGTAATCGATGATTAATCGGAATTTCGATAAATTTTGCCAGCCCTAGTTGACTGGAATTTGTTCAGTGGCTAACCTTTCAGGTACCGGATTATCATGATCGCGAAATAAGTGCTCACCAGAATATATAAGAAAATCCAGTGTTATACCATCATTAGTGCATAATTCATCAAATTTTATTCCAAATCTTGCTCTCTTCGTTCTTATAAACTGGCGAAAGTGCAACCTGCCCTTGAAAAGAAGTAATGATTCATCAACTGACAAATTTTTTCCTGGCTCGTAGACATTCCTACATCTTGACTGAATTTTTCTGATGAACTCGCGAACCTTATAAAGTCGATCATGATTTGGATCATTTACATTATAATCTGGATCCTGATTGTTTGCAAAATGAAGAGATTTCATAAGAAGAAGATAGCGATCTCTAGTTATTACTTGACTAAACTAAGGCATTGACAAAACTTCATCACTGCTCCAATACATTTGTATGCGTGGCTTGTAAATAATGCCCATCAATAATGTTAGCCCAATAAATGTTCTTATTTCATCCGAATTTGTAAGAAACAAAGATTTAACTCTTGAATGCTCTTTGAGTTCATCACCTCTTTGTTCTAAATATTGGTCTGCATAACGATTTGTTTCTTGAACTATAAGATTTACAATATCATCAGTTATATACATTTTAAAAAAAATCATAAGGTTCCTTGCTTTGTGTTCTTACGCGCAGACCCTCAATACCAGAAAATACCAAATCTTTCGGCTGGAAATCATCCAAATTTGTCTCAAACCAGTCCCACTCTGGGCCTCTGCTACGTCCACCACCACGGCCAAATCTACAACCACCACCACGCACATTATTATTAGCAGCTCTTCTCTGACCTCTTGGGTGGACACCAACACCACGTGTACCTACACTCTGTGGTCGTTGTCTTGGCAACTGATTGGTAGCCTGCTTCTGTTGATCTTCTTCTGTAGCTTCAGAATTAGAAAGGAAAACCTCATCATCACTTTCATTATCCTCACCTGAAAATACATACAATAAATCTCAAATAGAAATATAAGACTGAAACTTGAAATAAAAAATCGAAAGTAGACACTGTATTTTAGTCACTAAATTTAATTATAAACATAGGAATATTCCATAATTGTATATTTTTACAATCGAAAATGGCTAGTGATAAGTATACATGCAGATGAATTCTAAAATTAATAACATTTTCTGTCATCTTGCTGGTACGCCGCAGGGCGGTGTACGTGACAGGTCACACGAAGAGATCATTGGATACAGACTTACTGAATGAATAGTCAGAATCGCTGCCAGATTTTTCGCCAAACGTGTCCTCTTCATCTTGATCCTCGTCCACTGAATCATCGTCCATAAAAACTGCAGCCAAAACCTCGTCAACGCTGCTATATAATGAGCGTTTTCGTGGTTGTTTTTGAGAATCCATCGATAACCCACGTTTTCAGTTAGCTAGGTAAACAAAATACGACCATTTTCACCTCTAACATTGAAGAGTTTTGGAGGATAACTCATTTAGATTTTTCATAGTTACCTCCCTTGAACAGATATTTCATTTCTGTTTATCATATCAGTAATAGCGGTGTACTAGCAAGTCTCGTTCATGATGTATACGCATTGCGGCGTAATAGCATTGAAAAGCTTAAGCACCCACAATAAAATTTTGACGTGATTTTACTAAGTGAAAGGCAATAACTCAAAAGCTGTTCATTGAAACGGTCAAAATCGAAGTTGACCGCCCTCTTATCAATTCCAATATTCACATCAGGTTTCATTAAAATCCATTTTAAATGGTAGCTTCTATTGCAACCACAAATAATTTTACTAAATCAAGGGAAATAAATCAAAACTATTCATCCAAAAAATCCTCAAATTTGAACTTGACATTGAAATAGTCAAAATCAAAGTTGACAGCCATCTTATCAATTCCAATACGCATACCAAGTTTCATCAAAATCCATTCCATATTTTTGACGTGATTTTACTAAGTCAATTTGTCATTTAACTTTTAGAGCTATTAACTGAAAATCTGTGTTATATTCCCTTAATCTATCAAGAGTAACTGTAACATTAGACCTAGATACATCAATTAAACATAATTAAAGAGAGTTTTAAGCTATTAGATATTTATGAAGAATGAAATTTTACACAAATAATAATCTTTAGTTTACCAGGATTACTAGAAATTGATGATGTTATTACCAAAATAGATAATGAAATCACACAATGTTTTTTACGGTATGTATGACATAGAACACCTGCCTGAAACTTATTAATATCAATATAATAGCTCAAATAATCAAAACAGTGTTCAGTAAAATCTGATGTCTAGTAATACAAGATACCACTTTAAATGGAAGTAGATCTACAACAGATTCACAGCTAAATATTCATTATGATCATATCATTTGCCCATTTAAGAGGGAGAAACAGTAATAATGACCAGTTTTATTCAAGAGGACATCCTGTTAACTTAATCGATTACCAGTGAATTCATCAACATGTCAACTTGTCAACTACATTTTGTTGGAGAACTGAAGTAACCTTGTCTACAATATTGGCCAAGTCAACTTGTCAACAAAAACAATACAATATCTAAATATACCTTCTTTATAAGATAGCTTGCCAGGCAAGGTAATATACGCCCACTGGCAGCATTGATTTTGAATAAAAAATAAAATATACATATACTTCTTTTCAAAAACAGAGCAATAATTGATATTAAACATTTTAAGATTTCCCCTTAAATCAGTCAAGAAATAGAGTGTTTATGAGCCAAAAAATCGAAATCATTTGAAAGAACAAGGGCAATCAAATATTATGTGATATTTCTTGTTTTCAATAGGGTTCCTCCTTGAGTGATAATTAACAATTTCAGCAAATTTTGTCAAATTCAGTAAATCATTGTGCCTTCTAGAGGGTTTACAAGCTAAACATTTTGACAAATTTTCCAAAAAAAGGCAATAACTAAAATTAAATATTTTTCAATAGGGTTCATCATTAGGTGATTACAAATACTCATGCCAAGTTACGTCAAAATTGCTCAAGAATTGTGACTTGTAGAGTGTTTACAAGGAAAAAATCAAACACATTTTAAAAAGCAAGGGCAATAATTCGTATCAAATATATTTCGATATATTTGATTTTCAATAGGGTTCATCCTTTGGTGATATTAAACAAGTTTTGTCAAAAGCCGTTTGTGCTTTGTAGAATGTTTACAAGCCACAAATTAAATGCCCTTACAAAAACAAGGGCAATAACTGATACTAAATATTTTTCGATTTAACTGAATTTCAATAGGGTTCATCCTTAGGTGGTTACAAATACTCATGCCAAGTTACGTCAAAATCACTCAAGAATTGTGACTTGTAGAGTGTTTACAAGGCAAAAATCCAACACATTTTATAGAACTAGGGCAATAATTCGTAAATATATTTCGATATTTTCTATTTTTAAAAGGGTTCATCCTTCAGCCAAAAATTGAACACGTTTTCAAAAACAAGGGCAATAACTGACACTAAATTTTTTTCGACAATTTTTTTCATTTTAACTGGTTTTCAATAGGCTTCATTCTTGGTTGATACTCAAGCCAAGTTTCATCAAAATCCATTAAGAATTGTTCTCTTAAGAGTGTTTACAAGATAAAATTGAACACGTTTTCAAGAACAAGGGCAATAACTCATACTAAATGTTTTTCAATTTTGCTTATTTTCAATAGGGTTTATCCTTGAGTTATAACATACTCTCACACCACGTTTCATCAAAATCAGTAACGAATTGCATGTTGTAGAGTGTTTAGGAGCCATTTAAGAACAAGGGCAAGAACTCATACTAAATTTTTTCCGATTTCGCTGATTTTCAATCAGCCTTGCGTGATCATAAACACTCATATTAAGTTTCATCTAAATCCGTCAAGAATTACACAGTGTAGAGTGTTTACGAGCAATTGTGGACGGACGGACGGACTGACAGACCGATGGACATGGGTGACGACAATATACGCCCCCATTCATGTGGGCGTATAAAAAGAGGTCTGAATAAAGGGGCATTTAGTTTTTGTAGGTCATCAATTTCTGAAAACTTTATGAAATCAACATCTACAAAGATAGCTTGCCAGGCAAGGTAATACATACTCCCACTGGCAGCATTGAATTTGAATAATAAATTGAGCAATAACTCAAAAAACATTCACTGAATACTGAAGTCAAGGGCAAAACTCAAAAACTGTTCATGAAAAATCATCAAATTCAAACTTGACCACCATCTTATCTATTTCAATACTCATACCAAGTTTCATCAAATCTATTAAAAGATAGCTTGACGGGCAAGGTAATATACGCCCACTGGCAGCATTTATTTCAAATAAAAACTTTTCAGTAAGGATACAATAAGTGGAATGAAATATTCAACCTTCCACCATATATTTTTTTCTAGGGTCTCTAGTTTCATTAAAAACTGTCAAGAATTGTACCTAATAACAACTCAATAAATATTTTTCAGTATTTTTATGATTTTCAATAGGGTTCACCCTTAATAATATTTTGATATTTTTAATTCTTAATAAGGCTCATTCTTGGTTGATATTAAACAATTTCAGTGAGTTTTGTCGAAAATGAATTTTTAGAGTTTTAGAGTTGAAAGCGTTTTTGAAAACAGGCCCAATAACTGACAATAAATATTTTTCGATTTATCTGATTTTCAATAGGGTTCATCCTTGGGAGAAAACAAATACTTAGCCAAGCTTCATCAAAATCCATTAAAAATTGTTCTTTCTAGAGTGTTTACAAGCTAAAATTGAACGCGTTTTCAAGAACAAGGGCTATAACTGACACTAAATATATTTCGATTTATTTGATTTATAATAGGGTTCATCCTTAGGTAAAAACAAATACTCAAGCCAAGTTTAATCAAAATCCATTAAGAATTGTTCTTTCTAGAGTGTTTACAAGCTAAAATTGAACGCATTTTCAAGAAAAAGAGCAGTAGCTCATACTAAAAAAAAATTTCGATTTCGCTGATTTTCAATAGGGTTCATCCTTGAGTTATAACACACTCTCACACCAAGTTTCATCGAAATCCATCTAGAATTGTGCCATGTAGAGTGTTTACGAGACAAAAATCGAACGCGTTTAAAAGAACAAGGGCAATAATTCATATTAGATATATTTTGATATTTTTAATTTTCAATTAGGCTCATCCCTTGCGATATCCAACAATTTCAGTGAGTTTTGTCAACATTGGTCATGAATTGTACCTTCTAGAGTGTTTATTAGCCAAAAAGTTAAACCCGTTTTCAAACACAAGGGCAATAACTGACATTAAATATATTTCGTTTTATTTGATTTTCAAAAGGTTCTTTCTTTGGGTAAAAAAAAATTTAAACCCAAGTTTTTCAAAACCCTTAAAATTTTCTTTTAGAGTGTTTACAAGCAAAAAATTGAACGGTTTTCAAAAACAAGGGCAATAACTGATAAAAATTTTTTTTCGATTTAACGGGTTTTAATGGGGTTCATCCTTGGGTGTTTAACAAATACTCACCCAAAATTTATTAAAATCCTTAAAAATTTTTCTTTAAGAGTGTTTAAAAGGGAAAAAAATTTAACCTTTTAAGAACAAGGGCAATAACCCCTATTAAATTTTTTCGATTTGCTATTTTCAAAAGGGTTTTTTCCTTGGGTTTTTAAACAATTTAAACCCAAGTTTCTCAAAATCGGCCAAAATTCCCTTTGTGGGTGTTTACAAGAAAAATTAAGGAAAAACAAGGGCAAAACTGTAAAAATTTTTTTCCCGTTTTTCCTTTTTCAATGGGGTTTCATCCTTGGGTGATAAAAAACTCAAAAGTTTCATCAAAATCCTTAAAAATTTTTCCCTTAAGAGTGTTTACAAGAAAAAGGGGAACGGCGAACGGGCAAACCAACCGACGGTTTTTGGGTTTTACCGAAAAAAATACCCCCCCAAATTTCTTTCAAAAAATCGGCCAAGAATTGCACGTTGTAGAGTGTTTACGAGCCATTCAAGAACAAGGGCACAAACTCGTACTAATTTTTTTCCGATTTCGCTAATTTTTTCAATATTCACCCCTTTGGTTTCTTTAAACCTAAAATTCCCCTTAAGTTTTTCAAATTTGTAAAAAACCCCACCGGAGGAGGGGGTTTACGACAATTTAGGGCCCCCACGGGGCCAAAAACGGCGGACTTTGGGTGACGACCTTTAAAACGGGCCCCCCTTTTTTTTCCTTTTGTGGGGCTTTTATAAAAACCCCATACAATTTCAAAAAACCCTTCAAAATTCAACCTTGAGTGTTTAAACCAATTCCAAGGCTACCCCAAAAGTTTCATTTAAAAAACCCTTAAAATTGCCCCCAAAAAAATTTTGACCCTTTTTAAAACAAGGGCAAAACTCATTTTTTTTCCACCCCTTTTTTCAATTTCCATTTGCTTCAAAAACAAAAGTTTAAATTTAAATCCTTGAAAATTGTGGGTTTTAAAGGCTTTTCAACAATTTTAAAATTTTTCCCCCCCATTTAATGTGGGCAAAAAATAAAAAATTTTACAAAAAAAAAACCCAAAATTTCGAACTTGACCCCCTTCTTATAAATTTCCCAAAACCTCAAACCAAGTTTCTTTAAAAATTTCCAAAAATTTAAAAAAAATTTTAAAGCTTTTATTTCAACAAAAAATTTGCCCACCCCACAACCAAAATTCCCAAATAAATTTTTCCACTTTTTCCCTTTGTTGGGTTTTAATAAAAAAAGCTGCCTTAAACAACCCAAAAATTGAAAAAGGGTTTAAAAATTTAAAATGCAGTTTTATAAAATTTTTAAATAAAAATTTCCCTTTTTTTAAATTGGGTTTTAAATTCCCAAAAAAAATGTTACGGGAAAAAGGGGGTTTTTCCAAAAAAAATTTTCCAAAATTAATGTGGGTAATCGTGAAAACCCCATTGGGGAAAAATTTTTTTATTTTTTAAGATTTTGCTTTTAATTTATTTAAAGTTTTTCCTTTTTTTTTTTGTTAAACCACAAAATTTTCTTTAAAGGGTTTTAAATTCTAAAAAAAAATTATTTTAAAAGTGTGTTTTTAAAGGTAAATAAAAAAGGGTTTTTTTAAAAAAGGAAAATTCTTTTTTGCATTTTTTTGTTAAAATTTTGATAAAATGAAATTTTAGGTTTTTGTACAAAAACATTTCATTAAAGGTAAAATGTTTTTTTTGCTTTACGGTATTAGTGATTTCTTCACTAAATTTTTTATTCTGACCATAATTGACTAAATATTCGGTCTAGGAAAGACTTGAACTCTGTTTGGTAGAATGTGTTTTTACCATGTGCTTTTATTCTTTCCCTCAAGTACAATCGACAATCAGCCCTTTTTTCTAGATTCTTAATAAATGTAATGAAATTTACAAAAACTTACGGTTAGAAACGAACGGCTGAATAAAGTTCTCAACATTTTGAAACAAATTAACAGCAAAAACTCAAACAAAATTGAATAATCACGTTTTGGTTTGTCCCCCTTCACTTATGTTAGTGGCGCTCCAGTCTGGTGCGTCTTTTCACAGCCGAAGACTACCGAACTACCGATGACTACCGAAGACTACCAAAATAAAACTACCGAAGACTACCGGAGACTACCGAAGCCCCCAAATTGTATATCTAAATCATTTTTAACAGCTTTTTGGGAAAATTGTTTCATCATGTGAAGTCACATTATGAGAAGTCACATTATGAGAATCTTCCCTATTTATTCGGTTTGAAGGCGGTGTTCAGATGACGGAAAGCATCATCCTGTAGTCCATTTACTGGCGGGTAGATAGATATGATTGCTGTCCTCAGAACATCGCATAATCCCTTCAAATATGTATTATATTTCTACTTCTCTAAATCAAATTAAAACATTATATTACTTACTTGACGTAATCTGGATAGAGCTGATGAATATGAGTAATGATCCCCTAATTCAAATTTGAAACACTCGACACATGTAAATTCCATCAATTGATCCTCAACGTAAGGAATATCATTCACTGATATTTGTTCACAATCATAATGATACCAATAACCACAACAGTTACATTGTACCGATTTAGATGTACAGTTCTTACGACAAATACCACATGGGAAAAACGCGGAACGTTTAGAATATTTAACTTTACGTTTATGCACAGTAGACATGATGGTAAATAGTAATTAAATCGCATGTCAACACCTTAATCTCTAATTAACTATCCAATATGTTGATGATCCGAGTGTGGCATGGGTTTTTGTTCTGTATACATATAGAAAACCAATTACATATATTGTATCGTCTGCGATATGATAGGGCAAAATGTTATTACGTTCGGGTAAGACAACAATTTAACAAAACTATGCTCAACAAGAATATTGCTATTCATCTTTATTCAAATCTCTGTCTTTTCATTATAATTCCACTTGGGTGTTGTTGTACCCACACAGCAATGTTAACTAAATAACTTAGTTTTTTACTTGTCATAGCTTGTTAGATGGAATATTGTGCATTCACATGATGAAACAATTGCCCATAAGAGCTGTTAGAAATGATTTAGATATAAAATTTGGGTCTTCGGTGGACTTCGGTGGTCATCGGTAGTATTTGGTAGTCTTCTGTTGTGAAAAAAGACGCACCGCTCCATACACTGTAAAAAGTTACACATGTTAAAAAACAAGAAATAACTGTTAAAAGTTACAATTTCGTGTGTTAAAAAACAAACTTATGTTAATTTGTGTAGATAAAATGTATTTTAACATTTTTTTAAAATTCGAAATTTTAACCATTTTTTTCGTGTATATTAACTGAAGTTTAATGTTAGTTTACACACACGCAGTAATTTTACAACACACGCTGTATTCTCACAACACACGCTGTAATCTTACAACACACGCCGTAGTCTTACAACACATGCTGTATTCTCACATCACACGCTGTAATCTCACAACACCCCCTGTAGTCTTACAACACACGCTGTAGTCTCACAACATCCCCTGTAGTCTTACAACACACGCTGTAGTCTCACAACACCCCCTGTAGTCTTCAACACACGCTGTAGTCTCACAACACCCCCTGTAGTCTTACAACACACGCTGTAGTCTTACAACACCTGCACACATGAATTCACTTCATGAATTACCTTTTCGAGTCATAAAACCGACAAAGTAGCCTAATAAAAATAAAGTTAGTCCACTTTTTTCCAATTTGTTAATCTAAATTCGAAGGCTATTATAAAACTGAAAATTTCTACCAAAGAAAGAAACCATAGACCTATGCATGACTCTGCTAAATTTTGTAGAAGACAAGTTTTGTCAAGGTGTCTGCATTTTGAGGTCTAAACATTCTCTTCTGATCTTATTCTGAAGTAAAACAAATTCCATTGCTATTGCTTTCAAAGCAGGTTTGGTTATTTTGAGACACTCAGCATTTATAAAACTCGATATTATAATTTGCATTTGAAAAAGGAGAAAAAAATATAGTAGTTGGTATCTGTTCATAAAATGGATCGTTTTATCGTGGAATAGTATTGACAATATATAGAACTGTGCAGCTCGACAATAGGCCTACAAAAGTTTTAAGGTTTGGTCAAGGAACTCGTTATAATTAGGCCTAGGCCTATAGCCTACTTGAAAATGTCGATCGAATGATCTGGTTTGCTATGTTTTGCAAAACGGGATATTCATGTAGGCCTATTGTTAATTTTTGCTATGGAAGAAAATCTGTTAACATTTTAATTATCTGTTACCGTTTTGGTCGACTTGTTGGCGTTTTTACCGAAAAATATTGTTACCGTTTTGACAAATCTGTTACCATTTTAATAAATTAATTTTGTTACCGTTTTGACCTGTAACCGTCTTAAATGGATACCGAAAAAAAAAAAAAAAGAAAATTTAAAAAAATTAGTGGAATATGTATAGCTATCAGAATTAAGGCCTATGTTGGTGTGCCTTATAAGACAGGTTCTGGACAGCGTGGACAATTCAACGCGGTTGTTGTTCTGCTTAGATTATTCTGAACGGCGAAACGAGCGGGACTGCTTTAATTGCGTCATATCCTCCTGTTTGGCGCCCTTTTGTCAGCTGATCACTTGTGGAAAAAACCTTTCTGAACCATCGAAACAACTTTGAATCACGCGTGCTGCAAGTAAGTCTTCATTTTTTTTTTCCACCTTAGGCCCTAGTTTAAAAATTGAATATTATTTGGATGGACCAAATAAACCATTGCTTTAAGGCCCTAACCCTCGACCCCCATGGATATCAAAAACAAATTTCCCTCATTGCACACTGCCCAAAATTTCTGGCGCTACTTCACTTATGTACCTCTCTATGATTTTAATAGTTTATCCACTAAAAGACACCAGGGTCATGTTAAGGACATTATTCTGAATGTTCACACCAAATTTCATCGCAATCGGACCATTTTTTCTACCCTAAATCGATTTTTTTGTTCGTACAATTGTCGCTCTTTTCATAAATAATGTTCGAATGTCGAAAAAAGGATAACTTCAATTTCAACATGAATAAAGGTAAAGAGTATATATAAGAGTCGTTTCGTACTAATACACACTAACTCGAGACAATTTATGTGACTTTTCGTACTAAGTTAATAACATTCAAATATAATTCAAATTATTTGTTTTATGGACAATATATTCGTTTCACAACTCCAAATTCGAAATAGACAAAAGTAAACGATGTGTCAGGCCCCATACTGTTTGCCAAAACAGGTACCGGTAGGTGAAATGACAATTCATGTTTTGATGATGTAATCCGAAAAAGTTATCGATTACTCACATGTCTCATGAGTAATCACGATGACAATAACTCACATGGCTCGTGAGTCACCTTACTGACCCACACTGTCCAGTAGTACTGTTAAGTACGCTTAAATATCGTCTACATTAGCCATATAGTCTCTACTTCAGTATACTACAGCTACCGGAAATGATGATTAAAAATTTTTTATTTTTTTAAGATGTGACCCACAGACACTGACGATGGCTCACATGGCTCGTGAGTCACCTCACTGATCCACACTGTCCAGTACAGGGCCTTTAAGTAAGCCTACATATCGTCTAAAGAGGCCATATAGCCCCTACTTCAGTATACTACCGCTACCGGAAATGATGATCAAAAATTTTTGATTTTTTTATGATGTGAACCACAGACACTGACCCTAATTCACAATACTCGAGAGTTACCACACTGTACCACACTGTCCAGTACAGGGCCTTTAAGTAAGTCTACATATCGTCTATATAAGCCATATAGCCCCTACTTCAGTATACTACCGCTACCGGAAATGATGATCAAAAATTTTTGATTTTTTTATGATATGACCCACAGACACTTACACTAATTCACAAGGCTCGAGAGTCACCTCACTGTCCAGCAACGCGCCTTTAAGTGAGCTTACATATCGTCTATACAAGCCATGTAGCCCCTACTTCAGTATACTACCGCTACCGGAAATGATGATCAAAAATTTTGATTTTTTTTATGATGTGACCCACAGACACTGACCCTAACTCACAATACTCGAGAGTTACCACACTGTACCACACTGTCCAGTACAGGGCCTTTAAGTAAGTCTACATATCGTCCATATAAGCCATATAGCCCCTACTTCATTATAATACCGCTACCGGAAATGATGATCCAAAATTTTTTATTTTTTTTATGATGTGACCCACAGACGCTGACGATGACTCACATGGCTCTAGAGTCACCTCACTGTCCCACACTGATCAGTACAGGGCCTTTAAGTAAGCCTACATATCGTCTATATAAGCCATATAGCCCCTACTTCAGTATACTACCGCTACCGGAAATCATGATCCAAAAATTTTTATTTTTTTATGATGTGACCCACAGACGCTGACGATTCCTCACTAGAGTCACCTCACTGTCCCACACTGATCAGTACAGGGCCTTTAAGTAAGCCTACATATCGTCTACATAAGCCATATAGCCCCTACTTCAGTATACTACCGCTACCGGAAATGATGATCAAAATTTTTTGATTTTTTTATGATGTGACCCACAGACACTGACACTAACTCACAAGGCTCGAGAGTCACCTCACTGTCCAGCAACGCGCCTTTAAGTGAGCTTACATATCGTCTATACAAGCCATGTAGCCCCTACTTCAGTATACTACCGCTACCGGAAATGATGATCCAAAAAATTAGAATTTTTCATGATGTAACCCACAGACACTGACAATGACTCACAACACTCGAGAGTTACCACACTGTCTCACACTGTCCAGTACAGAGCCTTTAAGTAAGTCTACATATCGTCTATATAAGCCATATAGCCCCTACTTCAGTATACTACCGCTACCGGAAATGATGATCCAAATTTTTTTATTTTTTTATGATGTGACCCACAGACACTGACACTAACTCACAAGGCTCGAGAGTCACCTCACTGACCCACACTGCCCAGTATTTCCGGTAGCGGTAGTATACTGACGTAGCGGCTATATTGCCTATATAGACGATATGTAGGCTTACTTAAAGGCCCGCTACTGGACAGTGTGGGTCAATGAGGTGACTCTCGAACCATGTGAGTCATCGTCAGTATCTGTGGGTCACATCATGAGAAAATTAAGTTTTTTTGATCATCATTTCCGGTAGCGGTAGTATACTGAATTAGGGGCTATATGGCTTATATAGACGATATGTAGGCTTACTTAAAAGCCCTGTACTGATCAGTGTGGGACAGTGAGGTGACTCTAGAGCCATGTGAGTCATCGTCAGTGTCTGTAGGTCACATCATAAAAAAAAGAAAAAAATTTGGATCATCATTTCCGGTAGCGGTAGTATACTGAAGTAGGGGCTATATGGCTTATATAGACGATATGTAGGCTTACTTAAAGGCCCTGTACTGGACAGTGTGGAACAGTGTGGTAACTCTCGAATGTTGTGAGTCATTGTCAGTGTCTGTGGGTTACATCATGAAAAAATCTAATTTTTTGGATCATCATTTCCGGTAGCGGTAGTATACTGAAGTAGGGGCTATATGGCTTGTATAGACGATATGTAAGCTCACTTAAAGGCGCGTTGCTGGACAGTGAGGTGACTCTCGAGCCTTGTGAGTTAGTGTCAGTGTCTATGGGTCACATCATAAAAAAATCAAAAAATTTTGATCATCATTTCCGGTAGCGGTAGTATACTGAAGTAGGGGCTATATGGCGTATATAGACAATATGTAGGCTTACTTAAAGGCCCTGTACTGGACAGTGTGGGTCAGTGAGGTGACTCTCGAGTCATGTGAGTCATTGTCATTGTCTGTGGGTCACATCATACAAAAATCTAATTTTTTGGATCCTTATTTCCGGTAGCGGTAGTATACTGAAGTAGGGGCTATATGGCCTGTATAGATGATATGTAAGCTTACTTAAAGGCCCGTTGCTGCATAGTGTGGGTCAGTGAGGTAACTCTAGAGCATTGTGAGTCATCGCCAGTGTCTGTGGGTCACATCATAAAAAAAAATAAAAAAATTTTGATCATCATTTCCGGTAGCGGTAGTATACTGAGGTAGGGGCTATATGGCTTGTATACAAGATATGTAAGCTTACTTAAAGGCCCGTTGCTGGACAGTGTGGGTCAGTGAGGTGACTCTCGAGCCTTGTGAGTTAGTGTAAGTGTCTGTGGGTCATATCATAAAAAAATCAAAAATTTTTGATCATCATTTCCGGTAGCGGTAGTATACTGAAGTAGGGGCTATATGGCTTGTATACAAGATATGTAAGCTTACTTAAAGGCCCGTTGCTGGACAGTGTGGGTCAGTGAGTTGACTCTCGAGCCTTGTGAGTTAGTGTAAGTGTCTGTGGGTCATATCATAAAAAAATCAAAAATTTTTGATCATCATTTCCGGTAGCGGTAGTATACTGAAGTAGGGGCTATATGGCGTATATAGACGACATCTAGGCTTACTTAAAAGCCCTGTACTGGACAGTGTGGTTCAGTGAGGTGATTCTCGAGCTATGTGAGTCATTGTCAGTGTCGGTGGGTCACATAAAAAAATCTAATTTTTTGGATCCTTATTTCCGGTAGCGGTAGTATACTGAAGTAGGGGCTATATGGCGTATATACACAATATGTAGACTTACTTAAAGGCCCTGTACTGGACAGTGTGGGTCGGTGAGATGACTCTCGAGCCATGTGAGTCATTGTCAGTGTCTACTGGTCACATCATAAAAAAATCTAATTTTTTGGATCCTTATTTCCGGTAGCGGTAGTATACTGAATTAGGGGCTATATGGCGTATAAAGACAATATGTAGGCTTACTTAAAGGCCCTGTACTGGACAGTGTGGGTCAGTGAGGTGATTCTCGAGCTATGTGAGTCATCGTCAGTATCTGTGGGTCACATTATGAGAAAATTAAGTTTTTTTGATCATCATTTCCGGTAGCGGTAGTATACTGAAGTAGGGGCTATATGGCTTATATAGACGATATGTAGGCTTATTTAAAAGCCCTGTACTGATCAGTGTGGGACAGTGAGGTGACTCTAGAGCCATGTGAGTCATCGTCAGTGTCTGTAGGTCACATCATAAAAAAAAGAAAAAAATTTGGATCATCATTTCCGGTAGCGGTAGTATACTGAAGTAGGGGCTATATGGCTTATATAGACGATATGTAGGCTTACTTAAAGGCCCCGTACTGATCAGTGTGGGACAGTGAGGTGACTCTAGAGCCATGTGAGTCATCGTCAGCGTCTGTGGGTCACATCATAAAAAAATAAAAAATTTTGGATCATCATTTCCGGTAGCGGTAGTATACTGAAGTAGGGGCTATATGGCTTATATAGACGATATGTAGACTTACTTAAAGGCCCTGTACTGGACAGTGTGGTACAGTGTGGTAACTCTCGAGTGTTGTGAGTTAGGGTCAGTGTCTGTGGGTCACATCATAAAAAAATCAAAAATTTTTGATCATCTTTTCCGGTAGCGGTAGTATACTGAATTAGGGGCTATATGGCCTCTTTAGACGATATGTAGGCTCACTTGAAGGCTCTGTACTGGACAGTGTGGGTCAGTGAGGTGACTCTAGAGCCATGTGAGTCATCGTCAGCGTCTGTGGGTCACATCATAAAAAAATCTAATTTTTTGGATCCTTATTTCCGGTAGCGGTAGTATACTGAATTAGAGGCTATATGGCGTATAAAGACAATATGTAGGCTTACTTAAAGGCCCTGTACTGGACAGTGTGGGTCAGTGAGGTGATTCTCGAGCTATGTGAGTCATCGTCAGTATCTGTGGGTCACATTATGAGAAAATTAAGTTTTTTTGATCATCATTTCCGGTAGCGGTAGTATACTGAAGTAGGGGCTATATGGCTTATATAGACGATATGTAGGCTTATTTAAAAGCCCTGTACTGATCAGTGTGGGACAGTGAGGTGACTCTAGAGCCATGTGAGTCATCGTCAGTGTCTGTAGGTCACATCATAAAAAAAAGAAAAAAATTTGGATCATCATTTCCGGTAGCGGTAGTATACTGAAGTAGGGGCTATATGGCTTATATAGACGATATGTAGGCTTACTTAAAGGCCCTGTACTGGACAGTGTGGAACAGTGTGGTAACTCTCGAGTGTTGTGAGTCATTGTCAGTGTCTGTGGGTTACATCATTAAAAAATCTAATTTTTTGGATCATCATTTCCGGTAGCGGTAGTATACTGAAGTAGGGGCTATATGGCTTGTATACAAGATATGTAAGCTTACTTAAAGGCCCGTTGCTGGACAGTGTGGGTCAGTAAGGTGACTCACGAGTCATGTGAGCCATCGTCAGTGTCTGTGGGTCACATCTTAAAAAAATAAAAAAATTTTAATCATCATTTCCGGTAGCTGTAGTATACTGAAGTAGAGACTATATGGCTAATGTAGACGATATTTAAGCGTACTTAACAGTACTACTGGACAGTGTGGGTCAGTAAGGTGACTCACGAGCCATGTGAGTTATTGTCATCGTGATTACTCATGAGACATGTGAGTAATCGATAACTTTTTCGGATTACATCATCAAAACATGAATTGTCATTTCACCTACCGGTACCTGTTTTGGCAAACAGTATGGGGCCTGACACATCGTTTACTTTTGTCTATTTCGAATTTGGAGTTGTGAAACGAATATATTGTCCATAAAACAAATAATTTGAATTATTTTGAAAAATTTGAGTTATTAACTTAGTAAGAAAAGTCACATAAATTGTCTCGAGTTAGTGTGTATTAGTACGAAACGACTCTTATATTTACTCTTTGCCTTTATTCATGTTGAAATTGAAGTTATCCTTTTTTCGACATTCGAACATTATTTATGAAAAGAGCGACAATTGTACGAACAAAAAAATCGATTTAGGGTAGTAAAAATGGTCCGATTGCGATGAAATTTGGTGTGAACATTCAGAATAATGTCCTTAACATGACCCTGGTGTCTTTTAGTGGATAAACTATTAAAATCATAGAGAGGTACATAAGTGAAGTAGCGCCAAATTCGCTAATCTGGAGTTAAAGCGTCTAGTCGTTCGGATGGGACAATAAACCAAGCTCAAGGCCTCGTAGATCCCTCGACAGATGGATATCGAAAAAGAGCAAATTTCCCTCATTGCACACTGCATTTCTTCATTAGCCCACGTGGTGTAGAAAAAGGAAGCCATAAAACTCGATTCATTTCATTTAAAAAAAAAATCCCTCGACAGTTGAAATCACAAAAACAGAAGGCTATTGCCATTCTTCTAGCAAAATTAGGCCTACCCTCGAACGCGTTTGCCAGTCCTCATTCACCCTAGCCTAACAGGTGCATTTCTTGTTGATTTTCTACTTTTTATACGCCCACATGAAATGGGGGGCGTATATTGTCGTCACCCACATCCGTCCGTCGGTCCGTCGGTCCGTCCGTCCACAATTGCTTGTAAACACTCTACACGGTGTAATTCTTGACGGATTTAGATTAAACTTAATATGAGTGTTTATGATCACGCAAGGATGAACCCTATTGAAAATCAGCGAAATCGGAAAAAAATTAGTATGAGTTTGTGCCCTTGTTCTTGAATGGCTCGTAAACACTCTACAACGTGCAATTCTTGACCGATTTTGATGAAACTTGGTGTGAGAGTATGTTATAACTCAAGGATAAACCCTATCGAAAATCAGCGAAATCAAAAAACATTTAGTATGAGTTATTGCCCTTGTTCGAGAAAACGCGTTCAATTTTAGCTTGTAAACACTCTTGAGAGAACAATTTTTAATGGATTTTAATGAAACTTGGCCTGAGTATTTGTTATCACCCAAGGATGAAGCCTATTGGAAACCAGTCAAATCGAAAAAAAATTAATTTCAGTTATTGCCCTTGTTTTTGAAAACGCGTTCAATTTTTAGCTGGTAAACACTCTACAAAGCACAGTTATTGACCGATTTTGACAAAACTTGCTGAAATTGTTTAATATCACCCAAGAATGAACCCTTTTGAAAATAGCACGTATCGAAATATATTTAATAGGAATTATTGCCCTTGTTCTATAAAATGTGTTGGATTATTGTCTCGTAAACACTCTACATGTCACAATTCTTGAGCGATTTTGACATAACTTGGCATGAGTATTTGTAATCACCTAAGGATGAACCCTATTGAAATTCAGTTAAATCGAAAAATATTTAGTATCAGTTATTGCTCTTGTGTTTGAAAACGCGTTCAATTTTAGCTTGTAAACACTCTAGAAAGAACAATTCTTTATGGATTTTGATAAAACTTGGCTTGAGTATTTGTTTTTACCCAAGGATGAACCTTTTTGAAAATCAAATAAATCGAAATATATTTAGTGTCAGTTATTGCCCTTGTGTTTGAAAACGGGTTTAACTTTTTGGCTAATAAACACTCTAGAAGGTACAATTCATGACCAATGTTGACAAAATTCACTGAAATTGTTGGATATCGCAAGGGATGAGCCTAATTGAAAATTAAAAATATCAAAATATATCTAATATGAATTAGTGCCCTTGTTCTTTTTCACTCTACATGGCACAATTCTTGATGGATTTCGATGAAACTTGGTGTGAGAGTGTGTTATAACTCAAGGATGAACCCTATTGAAAATCAGCGAAATCGAAAATTTTTTTAGTATGAGTTACTGCCCTTGTTCTTGAAAACGCATTCAATTTTAGCTTGTAAACACTCTAGAAAGAACAATTTTTAATGGATTTTGATGTAACTTGGCTGTGTTATTTGTTGTCTCCCAAGGATGAACCCTATTGAAAATCGAAAAATATTTAGTACAAGTTATTGACCTTGTTTTTGAAAACGCGTTAACTCGTAAACACTCTAGAAAGAACAATTTTGAATGGATTTTGATGAAACTTGGCTTTAGTATTTGTTTTCTCACAAGGATAAACCCTATTGAAAATCAGATAAATCAAAAAATATTTAGTGTCAGTTATTGCGCCTGTTTTCAAAAACGCTTTCAACTTTTGGCTTGTGGACACTCTAAAAAATTCCTTTTTGACAAAACTCGCTGAAATTGTT
>CM060203.1:19885299-19901628 GCA_030562195.1 Nipponacmea schrenckii
CCACCATCTGCCAACTTAGGAAAATTTAACAACATTTCCTGTTTGAAATAAATGGAATCATCATTTTTATGTAGAAATATTTTTTCTCTCCAAGCCCTGCCTCTTGTAGCTCCCTCTTAAGAAAGCTATCTGGTTTTGTGTTCTGGAAAAAATATATCATGATTTAATTTATGCATAAAAATTAGAATTGCCCACCCAGGGCTATTTATATAGGCCTACTTTGTCTTAATCTGCAGTATAAAATAAAAATCTTCAAATGAACTGTTCTATTTTTCTAGGCTATTAAATACAAGGTACTTGGAACTAGACTGGTCTTTTTGTTATTCCCAAATGTCAATAAAAATGTAAACAACCTTGGTATTTTGCCCAATTCTAATGACCAGAATTTAAGTTTGAGATAGTTAAGCAGCCTTATAATGGTGGGTCCATGATGAAAAAGAAAAACAAGGTTTATCTGATCAGTGCTGGCTAAACAAAAAAACCTGCCGGACCAACTAGGTTTGAAATTTGGTCTGATACGGATTGTAGTCCTGCAACAAGAATTGGTGCAACTGCTGGTATTATTTGTAATTCACCTCCAATAAATTAAGATACGAGATTTCGAATCATATTTTTATACAGAGACACAAACAGTACAAAACCAAATAGGCTTACGCCTATACATCGAAGCAGTCAGAAGTATCGAAAATACGAATAAAGCGTATTATTGGAGTGCGATTAACTGAAATATATAAAGTATAACAGAAATAAGCAAAACGAACAATAGTGATTGAAGGGAGATAACCCTCTGATAATAATATTCTTACAAATTCAGACCACAATTAATCCATGAAATTTAGGTCCCAAATATACGAAATGCCTAACGAAACCGATACGAAACTGATTTAGCATCCCAATAATGCAAACGAAGTCAGTCTAAGCATCCCAATAATGCAAACGAAGTCTTAGCATCCCAATAATGCAAGCGCAAGCGAAGTCTAAGCATCCCAATAATGCATATTACGTAGTTAATATAAGCATCCCAATAATGCATTTTACGTAGTTAATATAAGCATCCCAATAATGCGTACGAAGTTAATATAAGCATCCCAATAATGCATCTAAGTTCATCGCAATAATGAACCGATAAATATAAAACTATGCAATGTAATGCAAGTTACGAACGAAGGCAAATTAATAACACGAATCGAAAACGAAGTTGGGCTAATTAAGGCTCATGAAGC
This sequence comes from Nipponacmea schrenckii, assembly GCA_030562195.1. Taxonomy (NCBI): domain Eukaryota; kingdom Metazoa; phylum Mollusca; class Gastropoda; family Lottiidae; genus Nipponacmea; species Nipponacmea schrenckii. The sequence continues at coordinate 19,886,523 of CM060203.1, forward strand.
AAGGACTATATGACCACTAACGTATCTGACGCAATGAAATGCACACAAAATAAAGTATACAATAAAATAGTCATTACCAAATTTGTTGTTCTCCATAGTCTGAATTCTAGTTGCAAAACGTCTAGGCCTAAAAGCGAAGCGTAAAAGTCGTATTTTCCAAACCGGAAAATGTGCGTTTTAGTCTAGATTATTTAGACGCTATTTTATCTAAGGCAAAGTTCGTTTTGAACTCTACATAACCGGCCCTCTTAATTGTATGGATACAATACAATTAACAGTACATAACTTAAAAACAACAAATAAGGTGTACAACTTCAGCACAATAAATGCACACTTAAAATGCTATTTAAAAACGAAACAGCTAATCCTAATTCAATATTCCAAACATAATGAACATATTATCTTACATTATACAACTATAATCAACATTATAAAATGTTCAAAAACGTAAAACTGCGGTGATAACCCCTTTATCACTAATTAAAGTTCCATTAGTTTTTTTTTTTGGCAATAAGTTATAACGTAAAGTTTATGCCTAATCGGCTTCCATTAACATACATAATTTATGGATAGGGCGCTTTAAGGTAGCGTTTTTGGTTTTCAGTAACACTGAACGAACTAAGCCATTTTTATCCATGTAGGTTTCTAAGACCTTTGCAAGATTCCAATTATTTCTCACACTTCCTTCTACTAACAGTACGATATCTCCAATTTGGACATTTTTTTTAGTATTCAACCATTTTTGGCGTTCTTGAAGGGATGGAACATACTCATTTAACCAACGCTTCCAAAAAAGGTCACTCAAGTACTGTACTTGTCTCCAGCGTCTCTTAATGTAATGATCAGATTTATCTGGAACAGTCACGGAAAAATCTCTATTATTAACACCAATGCCAAGAAGGTGATTAGGTGTAAGTACATCTAAATCGTCTGGTGAATCTGAAGCTTTAGTCAATGGTCTATTATTAAGTATAGATTCCACCTCACATAATAATGTTGTAAATCCTTCATCATCCATGCGATTTAACTGATCATGTTGTAATGATGTCAGAACCTTGCGTACCTGACGAATCAACCGCTCCCAGGCTCCTCCAAAATGTGATGCCGAAGGGGGGTTGAAATGCCAACGAATACCATGGTGAACTAACTCCGAATTTATTTTTGATTGGTTCAATTGAAGAATACAGGTTTTAAGTTCCTTGTATGCACTAACCAAGTTACTTCCATTATCAGATCTAATTGAAAAGGGTTTGCCTCTCCTGGCCACAAATCTTCGAATAGAATTTATGCAAGAATCTGTGTCTAGTGAACTAGCCACCTCTAAATGCACAGCTCTAGAGTTAAAACACGTAAATATAACCCCATAGCGTTTAACAATTGATCTTTTATGACGTAGTTCAAAAGGACCGAAGTAATCCATTCCAGTGTTATAAAATGGTGGGTTGAGTGGATTAATTCGTTCTGGCGGAAGTTCAGCCATCTTCTGGTGCAACCTTTGGGCCTTGTATCTCCTACACGTTACACATCTGGACAACTGTGACTTAATGGTACCACTAGCGCCAATTATCCAATAATTGGATCGAAGTCTAGACAATACCGAATTTTTACCTAAATGTCCAACTTGAGCATGAATCTTTCGGACTAATAGTTCTGAAAGGCGTGAAAGTTTGGGTATAATAATCTGATGTTTAGCGTTAAAGGTTAAGTCCGCACACTCAATTCTTCCACCTACTCGTAATAATCCTTTGGATACAAATGGATCAAGTCTTTTAAGTGGTTGAATCTTAGAAATTACATCACATTCGGAACTCAGGGGTTTTAATTCAATATTAAAATGTTTGTTTTGTTCGTATCTGATAATCGAAGTCTCTGCACTTTGAATGTCTTCAACACTCAATAATTCAGGTTTAGATCCTTCAAATCTAATTTTATTACGAAAATTTCTAAAGCACAGTTTCAGCAAAGCTATGGCCTTTAGGAGTCTATCGTAGTCCGAATAATAATCTAGTAACTTATCGAAGGGATGATCAACGTTATCTTTCTGATAAACAGAACACACGTTCCGTTTAATATTTGGATCCCTTTCTGACAGGGAAAAGTTATTTTGTGATTCGGGCCAATCTGATTCTGGTGTCTGCAGAAATTGGGGTCCTTTAAACCAACGTTTCTGATCCAATAGCCTTTTAATACTTAGTCCACGGGATGCGTCATCAGCTGGGTTTAAATCACTCGGAATATAGTGCCACTGATTTCTATTGGTCGACTCGCTAATTAAGGCAACGCGATTCGCCACGAATGTCTGATATCTAGTGGTACTGTTAGCAATATAACCCAGTACAGTGCTACTATCTGTCCAGAAAAATGTCCTGTCAATGGGAGTCTTGATTGCTCCATTTAGTTTATTATAAAGTCTAGTAGCTACAGTTGCTGCGGTTAATTCCATACGTGGAATCGTCTGTTTCTTTAAAGGCACGACTCGAGATTTACCAAGAATCAAATTACATGATATGCTTCCAGTGGTGTCTATTAAACGGATGTAGACTGCCACTCCATAGCCACTGTCACTAGCATCTGCAAAATAATGCAGCTGAGCGGAGACAATGTCACCGAAATCAACAGGTTTGACACAACGTGGAACAGTCAAATTTTCCAATAAAGGGAGATCGCCGATAAAATTGTTCCACTTAGATAGATACGGTTCTTCAATCTGCTGATCCCAAGAGTAATTTTTTAAACAAAGTTCTTGCAATATCAATTTTGCAGGAAGTATAGCTGGCGATGCTAATCCTAAAGGATCAAAAACAGCACTTATAATGGATAACAATCCTCTCCGTGTGAGGGGCTGATTTTGAATGTTTATTTTGAAAGTTAACATATCACTGGATACGTTCCAGCTAACACCTAAAGCACGTTCAACACTGTCAGTTTCAGCTAAAATATAGTCGGTCCCTATACCACGTTCGGACTCTGGAATGTTTGAAAGGACAAATGGACTATTACATATCCACTTGTGAAGACGAAATCCACCAGATTTACAAAGTTCTATTAGTTCGCTCACAAGAGTTATAGCAGAAGACTCGCTATCAAGAGAGCAAAGGCAATCGTCGACATAAAAATCTTCTAAAACTGTCGAAATAATTTCTGCATCGAAATTATTTGCGTTATCGAGAGCTGTTTTGCGTAAAGCGAAATTTGCAATACTTGGCGACGACACTGCGCCGAACAGGTGTGAAGTCATTCTATACTGCTTAACAGGTAACGACATGTTGCCGTTTGGCCACCAGAGAAATCGTAGTTTATCTCGATCATTTAAAAGGTATTTTTACCTGATGAAACATTGCTTCGATGTCTGACATTAGCGCCACCTTACCCATACGAAATTTCAATAATTGAATACACAGATTTCCTGTTAAATCTGGACCGCCTAATAACACTGAATTTAAGCTAATGCCACAACATTTAGCTGAACAGTCAAACACAGTACGTAACTTATTTTTTCTTTTGTGATAGACGCCGTGATGGGGTACGAACCAGGTTTTACCAGAATGGGTGTCTAAGCTATTTACGTTAATTTCTTCAGCATAACCATTTGAAATCAAGGATTCCATGAATGAAACATAATCCTTATAAAAATTGTCATTGTCTAAAAGTTTCCTTTTCAGAGATAAAAGTCTTTTATATATCAAGTCGTAATTATTCGGTAATAATATGGAACTGTCTTTAAGAGGTAATCCGATGTAATAGTGTCCATCTTTAAATTCAACCGATTCCTCAACTTTCTTGAGAAATAGATGATCAAGTTGAGAATATTCAGGCTTATCATTTATAGTGTCTTCAGGAAAGTCATAATTGAACTGAGTTTCTAATAAAATATGTAATTGTTTTAAATGTTCAACTTCTTCTAACACCTTCGATTCTAGTCAAATGTTTGTGGAAAATGAGGAATACTGATTCACATTCCACAAGATCCATCCTAAAGATGTACGTGAGGCATAAGGAGCTTCTTTAGGTCCTACCTTTAGATCCATCGGAGTGTAGGCCTCGGGAATGTTGCTGCCTATCAACAAACCTATCTCACTATCAAGTTCTAACATCTGTATTCCGTTTAAGTGAGGCCACTTTCTTATATCTTGCATTCTGGGGATAGAGTTTTTGTCCACAGGTATTGTGTCTTTCGAATAACAGGTGGGTATTGTGACAGATTCGCTCATATCTAGATTATATACGCAGAGATTTTTTACTACGGACGATGGAATAGATTGGACACCATGCATAGTTTCTAAACTTAAGTCAACTTTCATGGCATTAATATTAAGAGTTTTGAGTAAAGATTCTGAAATAAAGCAAATACTACTGCCTGGATCCATAAATGCATAGGTTTCCACTATTAATAGACTGTTATGACCCTTTACCTTGACTGGAATGATGGGCATTTTAACTGAGCAATAAAAACCGGCCCTCGTTGGGTCTGGTAGTAGAGGTTTAACAGAGAGTGTCTTAGAATGCGAGTTTGTACCTCTCATATGTAGAATCGTTGGATGCATTTTGTTACATATTCTACAAGTTAGCCTATTTGTACACGCTGGACTCATATGACCCGTCTTAAGACAAGCAAAGCATACTTTAAGTTCTTTTAGGAATTTAAGTTTATCAGATTGTTCTAACCTTTCTAAAGTCTTACATTCTGAAAACGAATGTCCACCCTTTTTACAATAATCACAATTGTCAATATGACCAGAATAAGATTTCTTATTAGACCGTTGTTGATTTTGTTGATAACTATCGTAACGAACTGGTTTCGTACCCCAAAAATTCCCTTCCATATATTGGGTCCATTTGTTTCCTACTTTCACCTCTTATGAAGTCTACGAAATCACTGAATCTAATTGTTCTATAATATCTAATTCCACGCATATATGTGCGCCACTTTTCATGCATACCGAAGGGTAACTTTTTTAACAGAGTCTGAATATTTCCCTGAGAATCGATAGTTCGCAATGAGTCTATGTTAGAAATAGCAGTTTGTACCTCGAAGAGAAATATACCAAATTCGTCAAGGTCTCTAGGTTTGTCAGCTCTGATATCCTTCCAATTTAATGCACGATGAATATAATCGTTTGCCAAAACATCGGAATCGCCATAGCGTTCGTTGAGTTCTTGCGTGGCAGCAGGAAAGCCGGTATCGGCTGGCATAAATCCGTATCCCGAAACAATATCATGTGGCTGGCCATACGTAAATTGTTCTAAGTAGTTCATTCTTTCGTCGTTATTTGATGTATATTCCAAGACTTGAGTTTTAAATTGTCTCTTAAATCTAGGGAAATCAGTTGGCGTACCTCCAAATTTTTTGATATCAACAGAGGGACGTTTTAAATGTTGTAAAAGTTTAAAGGAGCTCATATTATTAGAACTTGTATAGTCTTCACGAAATTGATGTCTGTTTTCACGAAATTGATGTCTGCCATAATCTGGGGGCGTTTCTCTGACTGTCCTTGATCTATAGTAATCCGGTGAAGGTTCCCTTCTAGTCGGTCTTGATCTAAAAGTGTCACGAGAAAGGTTTCTGGTAGGTCTTATATTAGAGCCTATGGGTAAAGGGGCAACATTTTCAACCTTTGGCACCGATTGAGTAAGAGTATGAGAAAGATTATCGTCAGGTAAATCTAATTTATCAATAGTAACCATCATTGAGTCCGGCAATTCGTCTGCAACCACAAGCGATTTTGCGCTAGCAATTGAAATAGCTGTTTCAATTTCTAACTGCTCTTCCTGTTGAGATAGTTCGAAACGCTGGCGAGCTATAGCTTGTCTCTTCAAAAGAAATTCTTTTTGTTTTATCAAATCTAACCTTTCCTTATCGTATTGAATTCCTAAATCATCGAAATCGTCTTTAAGACTGTCAGGGTTATCTTTAGCATCAGTCCCATCATGAGAATCCAACGGGGAAGATGTCACACCTCCAGATGCCATTTCGAACAAATTTGTTAATATAATGTAGTCCTGCAACAAGAATTGGTGCAACTGCTGGTATTATTTGTAATTCACCTCCAATAAATTAAGATACGAGATTTCGAATCATATTTTTATACAGAGACACAAACAGTACAAAAACCCAAAAAGGCTTACGCCTATACATCGAAGCAGTCAGAAGTATCGAAAATACGAATAAAGCGTATTATTGGAGTGCGATTAACTGAAATATATAAAGTATAACAGAAATAAGCAAAACGAACAATAGTGATTGAAGGGAGATAACCCTCTGATAATAATATTCTTACAAATTCAGACCACAATTAATCCATGAAATTTAGGTCCCAAATATACGAAATGCCTAACGAAACCGATACGAAACTGATTTAGCATCCCAATAATGCAAACGAAGTCAGTCTAAGCATCCCAATAATGCAAACGAAGTCTTAGCATCCCAATAATGCAAGCGCAAGCGAAGTCTAAGCATCCCAATAATGCATATTACGTAGTTAATATAAGCATCCCAATAATGCATATTACGTAGTTAATATAAGCATCCCAATAATGCGTACGAAGTTAATATAAGCATCCCAATAATGCATCTAAGTTCATCGCAATAATGAACCGATAAATATAAAACTATGCAATGTAATGCAAGTTACGAACGAAGGCAAATTAATAACACGAATCGAAAACGAAGTTGGGCTAATTAAGGCTCATGAAGCAAGGACTATATGACCACTAACGTATCTGACGCAATGAAATGCACACAAAATAAAGTATACAATAAAATAGTCATTACCAAATTTGTTGTTCTCCATAGTCTGAATTCTAGTTGCAAAACGTCTAGGCCTAAAAGCGAAGCGTAAAAGTCGTATTTTCCAAACCGGAAAATGTGCGTTTTAGTCTAGATTATTTAGACGCTATTTTATCTAAGGCAAAGTTCGTTTTGAACTCTACACGGATCTTTGTTAAGTTCTTGGAGGAGTTCCGGAAAGAATTATTATAAGGTGAAAACAATCTCCTGACCTGAGCTACCGGAGTCACAGGTCTAGGAGTCATTACTGCCGTCTCTGGTCTTGAACTAGAGGAACTGGTAGGTCTATTTATAGAAGTAGGAATATGAGTTATAGTGAAGGTAACCGGTATGTCACTTTCGAGGGACTCAGCAGCCTTTCGTAGAATTTCTACGGCTTTTTTTCAAATCCGACATTTTTATAGATTACCAATGCTGCATTTGAACATCCGGTTTGTAAGCTTATAAAGAGTTAAGTCCCTTTGACAAGGAGCAATTATTGATTTATATTTCCGTTCGTTTTCGGATTATGTAAATGAAGTAGGTCACGTTTCCTTATATGTTACACGTTCAAGAATGCAGAAGTTGATTTTACAAATGTCAAGAATACAGTGGTCAAGCTTACATCTTTCAAAGAATGCAAAGTCAAGAAGACATAGTTGAGTATGTCAATAATGCAAAGTTAAGAATTCATTTTCGGAAAAGAAAGTTCGAATGTTGACTTTGATATTTTCGTGAAATAAAGTCTACATTTCGAATATAGAAAGGTGTATTTTGTAATTGTGTAATGTGGAAACATGAAAAGTTGAGGCCTTGTTTTCAAGTTTGACATTGTAAATAGTCCTGGCAACAATCCCCCTCCATACCTAATAAACTGAGTGCAAAAATATCTGCTAAAAACAAATGTCGTACGATAAATAAAATTAAATAAGGAAAGCAATTTCTAAAAAAATTCTATGTATCAAATAAATTCGGCGATGCTGGGGCTCTGTTCGATTTACTGCTTCCAGAAGTAGAAGAGAAGACTCTTTCATTGAGGCAAATCGAATAAACGAGGGGAAGTAACTATAATGAAAGAAAACCCCACACTTGTACAAATCGTCCGCCATGTTTTCTCCTGTGTCTTCCAACAATTTCTTGGAAGAGTCAGAAGATCTTCAGTAATCGGAAGAGACCGAATTGAATGGAAGACGTCTTCCAGAAGCAGAAGTTGACAAATCGAACAGGGCTCAGCTGTATTCGTTTCAGAATCAGATTGCCGGCAGTAGTGACGTCAATATATTTTAACCAATCAAAAAGGACCGCCGGCAAAATGGCCACCTCCTTATATGAGAGCGAAGCTCTCTCTTGTGGTAACATGAATATGCATCAGAAGAACTTTGCACCACTGGTAGTAAAAAAAAAGTGAGAAAAAAAAATGGCCGCCATAGGGGCTGCCATGTTTGTTTACAGTTAGGTCGCAGTCAATCGGCTATCAGTGGTTTCACCCGTTTTCATGTTCAACCGTGGTTGTTTCACCCTGGTGTTTTCACCCACTGATTTCTAGTGGTTTCACCCATATCAAAATTTACTAATGATCAAACCAATTCAGTTTAACACTTTTTCTGACTACTTACATGAAATCTTGAACTGATGGATAAATAATATGAATAAGGTACATAAATATATATATATATATATCGGCAACAATATAGACACAACTATTGTTTTTGTTAACAACTATTATCAATTATCAGGCCTCGAAATTGTGTCGTATGTGAGACATCGCATTCTTTTAGAATAGTGCTAATATTTTTTTCTTTCCTTCAGTCATTTAGAAATTTCGTATCCTCGAACATTTTCGTCATCACATTTCTGCGAAGACAGTATTTCTATTTATATAAATAACTCCCAGAGACAAATCTTATATGTTAGCTTTGTCGTCTCGTGTAGAGATCCAAACGCGCAAGATTCACAATGATAATATAATTTAAATATTGCCTCCGAGATAACTGCCGATTTGACACGTCTCCTATTTGGCACGTCTCCTTTTTGACATGTCTCCGAATTGACTGTTATACGTCACCGGAAGTAGAATTACAGCGTGTAGATGTTGAGGCGAACCGAGAGCAGAAACAAAAAACTGATTATTAAATTTTGTTGTTGAGTTGACACCGTGAATTTGTTTGAAAATGTTGAGGACTGTATTCAGCCGTTCATTCCTAACCGTAAGTAAATTTCATTACATTTGGTAGGATCCTAGAAATCGAATAACGCAATCAAAAGTTGTATTCTTGTAAGTCAAAATGTTTGAAGGACTTTGACAATGTCAAAGAAAACTTTGAAGGACTTTGTTGGAATAGAATCTTTTTCTAACATCTTCAATGGACTTTAACGTGAATTAGCCAAGAAGGGTTGAGGTTGGGAATGAGGGAAAGAAAAAAGCACATGGTAAAAACACATTCTCTTAAAGTGTATGGAAAGTCTTCTTATGGTGTACTTTCGTTTTTGATAAATAATTCATGATTGAATTGAATGCCACTATCCTTTTCGCGGAAAAAAATATTCGTGGGGGTGAAAAAGTGATATTTTGATGGGAAATCGATGATTTATACGGAAAACCCTGAGCACATTCCGGAAATAGCCGAATGTACACTAATGTATGCAAGACGTAGATAATGGACTTGACGAGGTGGTTCCTGGGAACCCATACTGCATTCCATGCCCGGTGGGCCACAGATCTGTGGCGTGTTGCAATCTCGAAAATATCACGACAGTTGATATTTGGCGTATTTTATTCCGTCACTTACTAACAGCATAGCTTTGGCGTTCAACGACAATCGAAAAATCGGAATGGCGTAGGCTATAATCTCTCGAGACTCTTTCCCTTCTTGTTCTTGCATTGCGAATGGATCATGTGACATTTCTTTATTAACCGGGCATTTTTTATTTGTGAAGTCTTGAATGTCAGGACTGTTATTTGTGAATGTTAACCTATAATATTACATCTGGATACGCTGCTTTATTTCAAGGTCGTAGTCACAGATTTCCAGATAACGAAGGTCATAGTTTTCCAGATACTATTTCTTTTCATTCATAGCTTGCTTTTATTGTTAAAGTTCTTGTCGCATCTTTTTTTTTAACCCTGACTTATTCCAACTTTCCAAGTAAAACAAATTGTTTACAAATATCTTTTACCAAACAAGAGTACGATTGGTATCTGTCCCAAAACACTGTTTAGAACGGCACATTGAGGTTTGGGTGGTTTTTAAACGAGTCTATTTGAACATTACGACGTATCATTTAGGCCAATTTTTCATTTTGTTTATCATCCTATGCCGATTGCAGAAAGTATATTTTGACCAAAAAAAATGCATTTGCGCTTGTTGCATTACATGGCAATTGATAACAACAGGTACATTTATTTGCAATAGGTGTTATAACTGTCCATTATTGGTGTGTATTAGTATCGGTTGGCTGATATCAGCTCATGCTTTGGTGTATAAAAAATTGAGCCGATATTTCTGGCGTATATCTGTGGCAGGCAAAAAGTACGGAATGCAGTATGGCTGGGAACGCTACACTGACAGATAAACAAACATGGCGGTTTATGTATTATAATAATAATGACATTGAATTATTGAAATAAAGATGATATCTTAAAAACCTTTTGTTTTCGAATTCCCGATCATGCGATCGGAACGCTTTTAAACATGATTTCTGTAGTAAGGGAGATCAGCAGTAGATTGTTCTTCCCGGTCGGAACTTCATTTAAATACGGTTTTGGTAAATCTAGGCTCGATTAAACAATTAACAAACTAATTAATTAATAGTGAAAACACAATTACTGATGCATGTGATCGGAACTTCGTTTAAACAGACATCAGGGGTAATGTACTTGTCCGATGCCCGACTTATGAAATTTTGTTTGTTGGCACATTTTATGCTGTTGCAACAGACAAAAACCGCTCAACAAAATTCTAAATTGCTATCAATTTTCGACCTATAGAGCAGAAAAAAAAGTATTCAATAAATGAATAAATTCGGACCCTTGATAGTCCATTAATTAACAATGATCAGCAATCATTTAATTAACTGAAGGATCAGAGGCATTTGAACTTTGACATCTACAAACCGAAAATAGAATATAATGATTAGCTGATATAAATAGATAGATCTTTTATTGTTTGGAGGCAACCGGGATGTAAAATAACATGAATAATCTTTATTTGAATGACCTAAAAACTGAACTAACAGGTTACAGGTATTACTGCAAAATTGCGCGACACAGGCTTTGGCATTTTGATGTAAATATTGTAGTAAACAATAACGTAGCCTATCAAGGTTTTTAGGTCAACGAAGGTGTCAAAATTGATGTCATGCGGTCATGTGATCAATACGACGTAATGGCAGACTTTTTATAAACAAACCAGAATTAAACACAAATCGTCTTTGTTTGACTTATACATGTATCTTTATTATCAATTATAAGATTAGAATTGGATACAATAGGCTATATAGAAACATTCACGGTAGGTGTCAAGTGGTCCATAATTGTCTTTCAATACATTTTAAATGGTGCGTCTTTTCAGGAGATGGTGGTCATATGAAGTCACATTATGCCACCTAACAAGCTATGACACGTAAAAAACTAAGTTATTTAATTAACAATGCTGTGTGGGTACAACAACACCCAAGTGGAATTAAAATGAAAAGACAGAGATTTGAATAAAGATGAATAGCAATATTCTTGTTGAGCATAGTTTTGTTAAATTGTTAAATAGCATTCGAGAAAAAATCATGTCCTGAACCGCCCTGATTCTTTGTTGTAGCCACAAATAGGACGAGAAAATATGTGTGTGAAAGTTTTTCGAGTCTATTTGTACTAACAACCGAGATATTGGCGATTTATTATCAGTTATTTATAGAAACGAAAGGACATTTCCCTACGCCATTATGACCACATAACGTCATAATGATATGCATCATCACATGACTTTGTGTTTATGGCTTCAGTATTAGTTATAGTGGTCAGCACAGATGAGTTATTGCCCTTGATTTAATGGGAAAATGTTAAAATTTACTTGTGTACGCAATAGAAGCTGTAGTTTTTATCCGATTTGAATGAAACTTGGTATGTGTATTCATCTTAATAACATCTCGGACAAGTTCAAAAATGGTGCGATTCCAGATGACGGTTTATGAGTTATTGCCCTTGATTAATGAAAAAAACATGGAATATTCTGTTTGCTGAAGTGGGCGTATGTTACCTTGCCTGGCAAGCTATCTGAGATAAATTACATAGTATAAACTAGCAAAACAAATATTCAATGCAATTACATGGTAGTTATTACAAATTGATTTACATTGCTTATTGTCTACTAAGCTTATGGTCACATGACCAGTAGGTAATTAGCATACATAATAAATCTCGGAATATCTCAAACTTAGTAACTTACACATGAAAGGGGAAGTGACATCATGTAACAGAATTGTTAACTCTCGGAATTAAGCTATTTTTATACGCCCACATGGATATGTGGACGTATATTGTTGTCGCTCCTGTCCGTCCGTCTGTCCGTCAACATTTGTTGTAGACACTATAGAAGCTACAATTTGATATGGATTTTGATGAAACTTGGTGTGAGCATTGGAATTGATAAGTTGGCGGTCAAGTTCGAATTTGACATTTTTTCGATGAACAGTTCATGAGTAATTGCACTTGACTTAGGGGTGGGCGGTATTGCAAATTCTTAATACCGTGTTTTTTTTTTTTTATAAAATTCTGAGTATAGTCACTCAACATTCCCATGTTCAGGGTTATATGCCTATACAACTATCTGTCAGTATCATAATCACTCAGGATAAGGTCTTTTTCTTTAAAGACACTAGAGAGGATTTGTCAGTTGTCACTTCTATGTCGCTGTCCATTTTCTTGCGTTCCTATTTTCACTTTTACACAGTTATTTTTATACGCCCACATGGAAATGTGGACGTATATTGCCGTCGCCCCTGTCCGTCGGTCCGTCCACATTTGTTGTATCCACGATATAGGCTACAATTTTTATCCCATCTTAATGAAACTTGGTATACATGCATATATTGATGATATCTCGGTCAAGTTCGAAAATGGAAATTATCGCATGAACAGTTTTTGAGTTATTGCACTTGACTTAGTAAAAACGCGTCAAATTTGGGTTGTATCCACAATAGAGGCTACAGTTTTTATCTGATATTAACGAAACTTGGTATACATGTATATATTGATGATATCTCGGTCAAGTTCGAAAATGGAAATTTTCGCAGGAAGGGTTTTTGAGTTATTGCACTTGACTTAGTAAAAACGCGTCAAATTTGGGTTGTATCCACAATAGAGGCTACAGTTTTTATCCGATCTTAATGAAACTTGGTTAGGTATACATGTATATATTGATGATATCTCGGTCAAGTTCGAAAATTGAAATTATCGAATGAACGGTTTTTGAGTTATTGCACTTGACTTAGTAAAAACGCGTCAAATTTGGGTTGTATCCACATTAGAGGCTACAGTTTTTATCCGATCTTAATGAAACTTGGTATACATGTATATATTGATGATATCTCGGTCAAGTTCGAAAATGGAAATTTTCGCAGGAAGGGTTTTTGAGTTATTGCACTTGACTTAGTAAAAACGCGTCAAATTTGGGTTGTATCCACAATAGAGGCTACAGTTTATGTTATAACTAAAGGATAAACCCTATCAAAAATCAGCGAAATCGAAAAACATTTAGTATGAGTTATTGCCCTTGTTCTTGAAAACGTGTTCAATTTTAGCTTTTAAACATTCTTGAGAGAACAATTTTTAATGGATTTTAATGAAACTTGGCCTGTGTTTTTGTTATGACCCAAGGATGAAGCCTATTGAAAACCAGTCAAATCGAAAAAAAATTAATATCAGTTATTGCCCTTGTTTTTGAAAACGCGTTCAATTTTTAGCTTGTAAACACTCTATAAAGAACAGTTATTGACCGATTTTGACGAAACTTGCTGAAATTGTTTAATATCACCCAAGAATGAACCCTTTTGAAAATAGCACATATCGAAATATATTTAATAGGAATTATTGCCTTTGTTCTATAAAATGTGTTGGATTTTTGCCTTTCACAATTCTTGAGCGATTTTGACATAACTTGGCATGAGTATTTGTAATCACCTAAGGATGAACCCTATTGAAACTCAGTCAAATCGAAAAATATTTAGTATCAGTTATTGCCCTTGTGTTTGAAAACGCGTTCAATTTTAGCTTGTAAGCACTCTAGAAAGAACAGTTCTTAATGGATTTTGATAAAACTTGGCTTGAGTACCTAGTATATATTTCAGGTGATTTCAACAAGGGAGGATATCCTGAAACTGAAACCAGTATTGACACCCCATATAGCATCTATTGGACGGTTGGATGTTAGTAATGTCTTTTATCTATTGATTGATGGAAAAATATTAACCTGTATGGAAAAATATTAACCTGTATGGAAAAATATTAACCTGTATGGAAAAATATTAACCTGTATGGAAAAATATTAACCTGTATGGAAAAATATTAACCTGTATGGAAAAATATTAACCTGTATGGAAAAATATTAACCTGTATGGAAAAATATTAACCTGTATGGAAAAATATTAACCTGTATGGAAAAATATTAACCTGTATGGAAAAATATTAACCTGTATGGAAAAATATTAACCTGTATGGAAAAATATTAACCTGTATGGAAAAATATTAACCTGTATGGAAAAATATTAACCTGTATGGAAAAATTACTTGATGCAGTTTACATTTTATTTTGTTCATAGTTTGTCTTTAATATACAATACCCTAAAAAGGGACTAATCGTATACCAGTTTATTGAATATTGTCTTTTAGAATTACAATCAAATCGCAAACCATCATCAAAACTGATAAATGTTTTTGAAAAAATTAAAAAATGTGATTAAGTGTACATTGCGAGATATATTTATTTTGTTCATAGTTTGTCTTTAATATACAATAGCCTATCCTAAAAAGGGACTAATCGTATACCAGTTTATTAAATATTGTCTGTTGCAATCAAATCTCAAACTGTTGTTAAAACTGATAAATGTTTTTGAAAAAATGTGATTAAGTATATATAGCAACAATTTGCACCATTCTAATTTTTATTCTGACGTCTGTGGTCCTTGCTATTCCACTAAAAATAACTATTTTATGACATCAACTGTGGGGAGCTAGATATCTATGCAATTTCGAGAACCACAGACGTCGGAATGAAAATTGAAATGGATGCTATTGATGTCCCCGATATACATAAAAAACTTACGAAACCTCTTTACAATCCCTTAAAGTGA
>CM060203.1:19902128-19924420 GCA_030562195.1 Nipponacmea schrenckii
TTGACATGTCTCCTATTTGACACGTCTCCTTTATGACATTTCTCCGAATTGACTGTTATACGTCACCGGAAATAAAATTACAGCGTGTTGAAGAGCAATTGTAACTTCGTCATTACTTTACACAAAAAACTGATTATTAAATTTTGTTGTTGAGTTGACACCGTAAATTTATTTGAAAATGTTGAGGACTGTATTCAGCCGTTCATTTCTAACCGTAAGTAAATTTCATTACATTTGGTAGGATCCTAGAAATCGAATAACGCAATCAAAAGTTGTATTCTTGTAAGTCAAAATGTTTGAAGGACTTTGACAATGTCAAAGAAAACTTTGAAGGACTTGGAATAGAATCACATTCTAACATCTTCAATGGACTTTTACGTGAATTAGCGGGCAGTCCTATATACCGAAAAATACCGAAAAATACCGAAAAGAACCGAAAAAATCCGAAAAAACTCCGAAAAATACCGAAAAAACTCCGAAAAGTACCGAAAAATACCGAAAATACACCGAAAAAATACCAAAAAAAACCGAAAAAACTTTTCTGGTGCTAATTACCGAAAAAAACCGAAAAAAACTAAATACCGAAAAAATCCTATATACCGAAAAAACTGACACTAATTACCGAAAAAATCGCTAAATACCGAACAATCTGACCACTTATAAATTAAACAGGAATTTTTCCCTCAACTGTTTGTTGGTAGATATTCATCAGGACACTGAGTTGCCAATCTCCATTTTTATTGGTGTGCGGTGGCTCAGTGGAACGGCGTTGGACTATTAGCTGCAATGCGATTTGGTGCCTTGCCCCGCTCTGGACAGAAAATTTCCGATGCCAAGGCCCGTGTTTTCTCTCGAGTTATTCTCTGTGGTCGTCCCTCCCCCTTTAAAAACTAATAATATTAGGCGCTCAAACGTCGGAAAAGTTTTAAAGAGACAGAATGGGCCCCGGGGATAGGTGGGATCGCGGGCCCCTAAATGTTTCTGACGATTGGAAGAAGTGGAGATTTGACGCAAATTTGTACACACATTACTTTAATATGATAAACTAAACCAAAAACTTTAGGTTACTTCAGAAAATAAAATCGTTTAGTTTCGAAAAACTGATATTGTCCAAAGACTTTATTTTCAAGTTTCACTAAAAAATTGAGCCGATGTGATCTTTAAAATCATCACCATATTTTTTTTTTTTTTTTTTTTTTTTGGTCATTTAAGTGAAATGAAAAGAGTTTGTGTATTTTGAATCTTTATATTGTTTTTTTCGTTTACTTATAATTGAAAACATTAAAATTATTAAAAAATAAAAGGTATATTGAAAGATTAGTACATATTATTACAGTTATCTACAACCCCTCCCTTCCCCGAAATCAAATATAGACCCAACTTTCGTTCGTGTTTTATTAGTTTCGTTTCGAATGTTTTATTAGCTGTCGGCTTTGTAAGTAACCACTAGATAGCTAATAAAACATTCGGTACGAAACTTATAACACACAAAAGAGAATGTTGGGTCTATATTTTAATTAGACTTCAGCAACGATAGAAAACACTAGTTTATATACATCAGTCGTATTGAAAGTTCAGCAGCTTTACCCTTTGTGCTTCCTTGCTGCGTCTGTGGAACGCTCACCGTTCATTTCTACAGTGTTACAGCCGAGGAATAGATGGAGAGAAGCAGAGTCACCCGAGGTTTGCCGATTGGGGGATTTCAGGGTTTTTTCGGTAATTAGTGTCAGTTTTTTTCGGTATATAGGATTTTTTCGGTATTTAGGTTTTTTCGGTTTTTTTCGGCAATTAGTATCAGAAAAGTTTTTTCGTTTTTTTTTGGTATTTTTTCGGTGTATTTTTCGGTACTTTTCGGAGTTTTTTCGGTATTTTTCGGAGTTTTTTCGGTTCTTTTCGGTATTTTTCGGTATTTTCCGGTATATAGGACAGCCGTGAATTAGCCAAGCATAGTTGAGGTTGGGAATGAGGGAAAGAAAAAATCACATGGTAAAAACATATTCTCTTAAGGGAAAGGTAGCCTAAACTTTGCAAGTTGGCAAAACCATGACACTTTCTTAAAAGCTACCTGTTTATGTGAACAAGCTATAAAAAGTATCTATATGTGCTTCAAGTCTAATTATCACTATAAATGATAATAAAAATTTGAAAAAAAAGTTTAGTAAAATGAACTTAGCAAATATATGTCCAAATTTGAGGATTTCACTCCCATAAAGCAAGAAAGCCTTCTGTAGTTCAGTATTGTTTTAACAATGAATCAAACCTGACATAACCAAACCACAATAGCCCAATCTTAGAATCTGCAAAAATAAATCCAATTGAACCGAAAACTTATCTAAAAATACACTAAATTTCTCAGTAAGTCGGCCATTTTTTTTAAGGACTACTTTTTACACAAGGAGTATGGTGGTCTATACCTCTCGGATGAATGACATCTCTGTTTTTTTCAAAATCTTATAAAACAACTGATTTGTCCTCGTCTTCAAACCCCGAGGGATCTTTACGTTTTTGAACAGATGCCAATGAGAATAATAAAGTAAATAGGTACTTCTAAAGAATACCAGTTAAAACCGTAACATGTCAAAACGGTAACAAAATTTTAATAGTCAAAACGGTAACAACTCCGCCAAATCGGTAACAGAAATTTTCGGTTAGAACGGTAACAACTCCGCCAAAACGGTAACAAATATTTTAGTAAATAATAAGATCAATTATTTTGTATAATTCTTTAATATTTAATAAAACAATTTTGTGAAAATAGTATAACAAAAATTATGTACACAAAAGGCCACCGCCCGCCGGTAGTTGAGTTGTTAAAATATTCCACAGTTGTTTAACTGTTTAGCGGGCCACAAGTCGACCGACATCCTTCAACACCTGTCGCGGCTTAATATTCTGCCCATATTCTAAAAATTTCAAATTGAACAGTTCTTGTGCCCTTCCGCTGCCAGCGACAAACTTTTTTCTCAGAAATTAACTTTATGTTGATCATTACGAGAAGGGCCTCTTCGTGTAATAATTTAATCAATAAATATAATTCGACGTTTCCCCTTGTGGCCTTTCGATTTAACTTACTGTGCCACCCCTCAACGGCCGGCAAATGACCAGGTCTTGAAGCGTGAACATGTTTATTCACTCCAGGTTTAAATGTTCCTGAAAGATAACCGTCGCGTGGCAGGTCAAATTTTTGTTTCTCACAGAACACCTCCAGTAGCTAGACTGTTCCATCTGCACTTGACGACAATAGGTAAAGCCTTTGCTGTCAACCAAAATTGGTTTATTCTGAGTTCCTTGGTCAACGAAATTGTAGGCTACCGGTTCATTATCCAGGATTCCACCATCTACAATATTATCCTCCATTGACAATTCCGCAATATCTTCCCTTCTTGCAAATTCAACCTGTGCTAACTCATCATCGTCCAGAGAACTTCGGGCAGATCTGGTGTGGGTAAATCACTGTTAATAAACAAAAATAAATATTCATTATCAAAGGTACCAAAAATAAATATTCATTATCAAAGGTACCACAAATAAATATTCATTATCAAAGTACCGCCTACAATGACTTTAGGTCGCCCAATAAACGAAATAATTAATATACTTACTCAATCTTACATTCGTTACACAGCCATCTATCTAAAATTTCTTCCCCATTTTCCTATAAAAATCCCGGGAAATTTCCGTACCACATCTTCTGTGCTGAAAACGTTGGCATCCGTCACACTGAAGGGCCTCTTGACGCAGTCTTACTTCTTCATTACACGAAACACATGATGCCATTTTGAATATTTCAGAGAATATAACTTTTTTAAAATTTGGATCATTATATATACCTAGCTGGAAAGAAGCCGTTAGCTTGGTATGTAGGTAGAATACTTTTAATCAACAATCGTGATTACCAATTATGATAATTGACAGGAAATCTGTTAGCTTACTATGTCGGTATATGACTTTGATCAATAGGCCAAAATTTTTTCTATCACCGATTTTGAGTTAATACTCTCTCGATAACATTAGATTACATTTATCAGGTGTTTTTTGTTTGTTACCGTTTTAACCAATATACCTGTTACTGTTTTGGTGGACTTGTTACTGTTTTGACTATTAAAATTTGTTTGATGAGGATTAACCAAGCAGAGTTGAGTTTGGGAATGAGGGAAAGAATAAAAGCACATGGTAAAACACATTCTCCCAAACAGAGTTGTCTCTCCTTAAAGTCTTTCCTAGACCGAATCATCTAGTCTCTCACTGCCTTCAGCAGAGAGACAGAAGACCAAAGTATGAAAATTTATCGTGAAATAGCGTAACCAATTTGGTTGCGTTAAATTATTCATCTTCCTTGAGTTTTTTTTATCAAAAAGTTTCAATTTTCCTGTATGTTAATAGGTCAGCTACATACCACCCCCCTATTTGACAGAATAAACCACTGATTGTTGACTAATCTAAGTTGAAATATCCGAGCTATTTTTACGATGGTTGCCGTTTTAAATAAGACTTACTGTCACTTACTGTCATTGAAAATTTCAGCCAATCAAAAGACTTGTCTCGAAATCAATGATTTAGATCACATGATTTAAATGTTTATTTGATAATGATGGCGACTTTGATAGTGCAAAAATAGCCGCCTGATGAACATTTATCGAATTTGCACACAAGTACATATGTCAATTTGTTGAAAGGAACTTATTATCCCACAATTATCTTTTACTTTACAAAATTTACTGTTTTCAAAGGTCTAAAGGAAGTATTACAAAATTTCGTGTTCTCAACAGGCTTGGTCATCTGTCTCTAAAATGCGTAGTATTATTTAGAGTCAACATGTCGGTCTAAGTCTTTCCATATTCAATCACAATAATTCAATATAGCATCATGAAAATCTTGAACTAGTCAAAATAAAAGTAGACCACAACATTTTTTCAACACTCTCACTGCACACAAACAAACAAATTAAAACTCGCCCAGTCGCAATTGGCAACCAAAAATTCTACTGAAACTAAAATGCTGGTAAAGGTTGCCCAGCTGGCAACCTTTTTTATACGCCCACATGAAATGGGGGGCGTATATTGTCGTCACCCACATCCGTCCGTCCGTCCATCCACAATTGCTCGTAAACACTCTAAACGGTGTAATTCTTGACAGATTTAGATGAAACTTAATATGAGTGTTTATGATCACGCAAGGATGAACCCTATTGAAAATCAGCGAAATCGGAAAAAAATTAGTATGAGTAAGTGCCCTTGTTCTTGAATGGCTCGTAAACACTCTACAACGTTCAATTCTTGACCGATTTTGATGAAACTTGGTTTGAGAGTATGTTATAGCTCAAGGATAAACCCTATCGAAAATCAGCGAAATCGAAAAACATTTAGTATGAGTTATTGCCCTTGTTCTTGAAAACGCGTTCAATTTTAGCTTGTAAACACTCTGGAGAGAACAATTTTTAATGGATTTTAATGAAACTTGGCCTGAGTATTTGTTATCACCCAAGGATGAAGCCTATTGAAAACCAGTCAAATCGAAAAAAAATTAATATCAGTTATTGCCCTTGTTTTTGAAAACGCGTTCAATTTTTAGCTTGTAAACACTCTAGAAAGCACAGTTATTGACTGATTTTGACGAAACTTGCTGAAATTGTTTAATATCACCCAAGAATGAACCGTTTTGAAAATAGCACATATCGAAATATATTTAGTAGGAATTATTGCCCTTGTTCTATAAAATGTGTTGGATTTTTGCCTTGTAAACACTCTAAAAGTCACAGTTCTTGAGCGATTTTGACATAACTTGGCATGAGTATTTGTAATCACCTAAGGATGAACCCTATTGAAATTCAGTTAAATCGAAAAATATTTAGTATCAGTTATTGCCCTTGTGTTTGAAAACGCGTTCAATTTTAGCTTGTAAGCACTCTAGAAAGAACAATTCTTAATGGATTTTTATAAAACTTGGCTTGAGTATTTGTTTTTACCCAATGATGAACCTTATTGAAAATCAAATTCATCGAAATATATTTAGTGTCAGTTATTGACCTTGTGTTTGAAAACGGGTTTAATTTTTTGGCTAATAAACACTCTACAAGGTACAATTCATGACCAATGTTGACAAAACTCACTGAAATTGTTGGATATCGCAAGGGATGAGCCTAATTGAAAATTAAAAATATCAAAATATATCTAATATGAATTATTGTCCTTGTTCTTTTAAACGTGTTCGATTTTTGTCTCGTAAACACTCTACATGGCACAATTCTTGATGGATTTCGATGAAACTTGGTGTGAGAGTGTGTTATAACTCAAGGATGAACCCTATTGAAAATCAGCGAAATCAAAAAAAATTTTAGTATGAGTTACTGCCCTTGTTCTTGAAAACGCATTCAATTTTAGCTTGTAAACACTCTAGAAAGAACTATTCTTAATGGATTTTGATTAACTTTGGCTTGAGTATTTGTTTTTACCCAAGGATGAACCCTATTATAAATCAAATAAATAGAAATATATTTAGTTTCAGTTATAGCCCTTGTTCTTGAAAACGTGTTCAATTTGAGCTTGTAAACACTCTAGAAAGAACAATTTTTAATGGATTTTGATGTAACTTGGCTGGAGTATTTGTTGTCTCCCAAGGATAAACCCTATTGAAAATCAGTTAAGGGGGTTGACAACCTTATCGTTCGAAGTGTATTTCAATCAAGAAACGCATTTTGTTTATATCCATTCTATTTGACATTAAAAAAAACTCATGTATGAAAAATTTTAGCTCAATTGCTTCAGTAGTTCGTCTGATATCCGTCCGTGAAGATAATCTATTTATAGAACAAAACGGGGTATTCCTCAATGTAGACGTACAAATTACGTTGTCAGTTGACATTTGTGATTACAACGTCATCGGCTAAATAAACATTATCTTCGTTTGCCGGTCAGTTATTGTTAATATCGGCACGCGAAGTAAGAGTTTGTGTATCGGGGGAATCCAGAAGTCACGTGATGTCCCATAAATCATTATGTCACATGTAAACGGAGAAAATTTTATGATTGGTGGGTGGAAGGGTTTTGACATGTGCTAATCCATTGTTTTAGCACTCCAATTATGTGGATATCGGTGCATATCGATGACTAAAAGGTGCTTAAAGATTTCTACGGCATGAAAGACAATCTTTTAACAACATGATCGTTAATTACGTAAGGTTTACATGTGTTTGCAAAATGTTGAAAAAAACTGCCATTTTTCCAAAAGCATATCTCGCTTACAATTTATCCGATTTTTACAAACTTTGGCTTCAGCTAAAGCTTACGATGTCCTCTATAACTTTACGTTGGCTTTTTTTTATAAAATGAATAGTTTTTTAAAAATTCAATTTTTCGTAAATGCACTCCTAAAATTTTGATTTCTATCAATATCTTCAGAACAAAACAAAATTTTCCAAAAAGCCAACGTAATTTTGTAGAGATATATGTAGACTTGCGTTGTGCAAAATTTCAACCTTCTATATTAAATAGTCTAGTAGATATGCTAATTTTAAGGAAATAATTGACGTTTTTTTCGTTCATCTTCCATACCCTATTTCTCAAAGTTGAAATGTCATAAAGAAATAAATTTTATATTTTTGGATAGCTGAAAGTCCCCTCTTTCCATTGATATTTAAATATTTCAGATAGGTGGAAAAGAAGTGGTTTAAACGTCTATTTTTTGTACATAGGTTTAGGGTTGTCAACCCCCTTAAATCGAAAAATATCTAGTGTCAGTTATTGCGCCTGTTTTCAAAAACGCTTTAAACTTTTGGCTTGTGAACACTCTAAACATTCCTTTTTGACAAATCTCGCTGAAATTGTTTAATATCAACCAAGGATGAGCCTTATTAAGAATTAAAAATATCAAAATATTATTAAGGGTGAACCCTATTGCAAATCATAAAAATACCGAAAAATATTTAATGAGTTGTTATTAGGTACAATTCTTGACAGTTTTTAATGAAACTAGAGATCCTTGAAAAAAATAGGTTGGAAGGTTGAAAATTTCATTCCACTTATTGTAACCTTACTGAAAAGTTTCTATTTGAAATAAATGCTGCCAGTGGGCGTATATTACCTTGCCTGGCAAGCTATCTTTTGGACTACTTTCGCTTTATATCGGAATATTATGTTAGCTGTACAATTATCACAAAACAAAATCTGGGTGTGAGGGATTGAATCTGTTGTCCAGTATTTTAACTCTCACGTAACTGTTTTTGGAGAACGGAATAACGCTATTTTTGTTATTTCTTTTCATAAAATATTTCTTCTGTAATTTTTATATGCCCACATGAAATGGGGGGCGTATATTGTCGTCACCCACATCCCTCCGTCCGTCCGTCGACATTTGCTCGTAAACACTCTACACGGTGTAATTCTTGACGGATTTAGATGAAACTTAATATGAGTGTTTATGATCACGCAAGGATGAACCCTATTGAAAATCAGCGAAATCGGAAAAAAATTAGTATGAGTTCATGCCCTTGTTCTTGAATGGCTCGTAAACACTCTACAACGTGCAATTCTTGACCGATTTTGATGAAACTTAGTGTGAGAGTATGTTATAACTCAAGGATAAACCCTATCGAAAATCAGCGAAATCGAAAAACATTTAGTATGAGTTATTGCCCTTGTTCTTGAAAACTGGTTCAATTTTAGCTTGTAAACACTCTTGAGAGAACAATTTTTAATGGATTTTAATGAAACTTGGCCTGAGTATTTGTTATCACCCAAGGATGAAGCCTATTGAAAACCAGTCAAATCGAAAAAAAATCAGTTATTGCCCTTGTTTTTGAAAACGCGTTCAATTTTTAGCTTGTAAACACTCTACAAAGCACAGTTATTGACCGATTTTGACGAAACTTGCTGAAATTGTTTAATATCACCCAAGAATGAACCCTTTTGAAAATAGCACATATCGAAATATATTTAATAGGAATTATTGCCCTTGTTCTATAAAATGTGTTGGATTTTTGCCTTGTAAACACTCTACAAGTCACAATTCTTGAGCGATTTTGACATAACTTTGCATGAGTATTTCTAATCACTTAAGGATGAACCCTATTGAAATTCAGTTAAATCGAAAAATATTTAGTATCAGTTATTGCCCTTGTGTTTGAAAACGCGTTCAATTTTAGCTTGTAAGCACTCTAGAAAGAACAATAATTCTTAATGGATTTTGATAAAACTTGGCTTGAGTATTTGTTTTTACCCAAGGATGAACCTTATTGAAAATCAAATAAATCGAAATATATTTAGTGTCAGTTATTGCCCTTGTGTTTGAAAACGGGTTTAACTTTTTGGCTAATAAACACTCTAGAAGGTACAATTCATGACCAATGTTGACAAAACTCACTGAAATTGTTGGATATTGCAAGGGATGAGCCTAATTGAAAATTAAAAATATCAAAATATATCTAATATGAATTATTGCCCTTGTTCTTTTAAACGCGTTCGATTTTTGTCTCGTAAACACTCTACATGGCACAATTCTTGATGGATTTCGATGAAACTTGGTGTGAGAGTGTGTTATAACTCAAGGATGAACCCTATTGAAAATCCGCAAAATCGAAAAAAAATTTTAGTATGAGTTACTGCCCTTGTTCTTGAAAACGCATTCAATTTTAGCTTGTAAACACTCTAGAAAGAACTATTCTTAATGGATTTTGATTAACTTTGGCTTGAGTATTTGTTTTTACCCATGGATGAACCCTATTATAAATCAAATAAATAGAAATATATTTAGTGTCAGTTATAGCCCTTGTTCTTGAAAACGCGTTCAATTTGAGCTTGTAAACACTCTAGAAAGAACAATTTTTAATGGATTTTGATGTAACTTGGCTGGAGTATTTGTTGTCTCCCAAGGATGAACCCTATTGAAAATCGAAAAATATTTAGTACAAGTTATTGACCTTGTTTTTGAAAACGCGTTCAATTTAACTCGTAAACACTCTAGAAAGAACAATTTTGAATGGATTTTGATGAAACTTGGCTTTAGTATTTGTTTTCTCACAAGGCTAAACCCAACTTTTGGCTTGTGAACACTCTAAAAATTCCTTTTTGACAAAACTCGCTGAAATTGTTTAATATCAACCAAGGATGAGCCTTATTAAGAATTAAAAATATCAAAATATTATTAAAGGTGAACCCTATTGCAAATCATAAAAATACCGAAAAATATTTAATGAGTTGTTATTAGGTACAATTCTTGACGGTTTTTAATGAAACTAGAGACCCTAGAAAAAATTAGGTTGGAAGGTTGAATATTTCATTCCACTTATTGTAACCTTACTGAAAAGTTTTTATTTGAAATAAATGCTGCCAGTGGGCGTATATTACCTTGCCTGGCAAGCTATCTTTAATGAAACTAGAGACCCTAGAAAAAAATATATGGTGGAAGGTTGAATATTTCATTCCACTTTTGTAACCTTACTGAAAAGTTTTTATTTGAAATAAATGCTGCCAGTGGGCGTATATTACCTTGCCTGGCAAGCTATCTTCTTATAGCCTGTAAACATCCATTTTCTTAATTCTTGTGGAGATTTTTAGAGGGTGTAATTAAACTGGAAACTGGAACAAAAAGAAAGAATGACTATTTTATTTTACTGGGCACCTAAAAATTTCAATGGGCACAAAAAAATTGTATGTTAGGGGCCCAGTGGGCTCCTGACGTGACTGTCTTAATTTGAATCCCTGGGATGAGATTAACGCGTGTCACCGGCAATTAAAATACAAGTAAAGAATGTTTTATTGATTTATGATAAAGAATTTTGATATTGAAAATGGTAGATCTTGTGAAAGAAATAATGTTGGTAGAATTTTTGTTAAGAAACCAAGTTTTAGCCAGGATTTCATATGACATATTGCAGAGTTTTCAACAAGAATTCTAGCAAAAAAAAGTTATAGAAGGTTGAATTTTGTGATTTAATATGGAAGGAGATGGTAAATTATTCAACTTGAGCGTACAACTTTTGCTCCTGTGAAGAGTAACTCATACGTTATACTAAAACACTGCTGTAGAAAGTCAGACCCCTTGCTTCCCCCCTAAAAAACGTCCTATTTCGTCCACCTCAGGACCTTGTAATTCACCTTTTGCTTACAAATTCGATTTATGTGTCATTTTGTCCAGTTTAATGTCATAACCAAACCTACTTGTGTTTGTGGATAAACATGTTGTGTTGAGGAGTGGAAATGTCAAAAAGACAAAAACATTTTTTTGTCAGTATTTTGTGACATAACAATGATTATTTTAGGGAATGATGCAGGTAATAATATAATTTAACATAGTCTGATTGTAGATGATTTTCAATAAACAGGAATAGAAAGCCAATTGATTTATAGATTCATATTTCTATGGAATTTAAGTAATAAAAAAAGGAAATATATCATTGAAATAGTGTTATTCTCCTTAAAAACTGTTCTCTCAACTGGTGTTTAGGGGGGGGGTGTTTTTATACGCCCACATATAATGTGGACGTATATTGCGGTTGACCCTGTCCGTCCGTCCACAATTGATTGTGGCCACAATAGAGACCACAGTTTTCATCGGATTACAATGAAACTTGGTATGTGTCTCTGTCATCATAAAATCTCGGTTGCTTTCGAAAACCAGCTTTCTGACTTTTACGGTTGGTGAGTTATGCCCCCTTTCTTAGTGAGAATTCGTCAAATTCAGCTTGTGGGCGCGATACAGGCCACAATTTTTGTCCAATCTTTTCGAAACTTGGTATGTGTCTCTATCATCATAAAATCTTGGTTCCTTTCGAAAATCAGCTTTCTGACTTTTATGGTTGGTGAGTTATGCCCCCTTTCTTAGTGAGAATTTGTCAAATTCAGCTTGTAGGGTGGGCGCGATACAGGCCACAATTTTTGTTCAATCTTTTCGAAACTTGGTATGTGTCTCTATCATCATAAAATCTTGGTTCCTTTCGAAAATCAGCTTTCTGACTTTTACGGTTGGTGAGTTATTCCCCCTTTCTTAGTGAGAATTTGTCAAATTCAGCTTGTAGGTGTGATACAGGCTACAATGTTTATCCAAACATTTTTATATGCCCACATATATTGTGGACGTATATTGCGGTTGACCCTGTCTGTCCGAATCTCGGTTCCTTTCGAAAATCAGCTTTCTGCCTTTAACGGTTGGTGAGTTATGCCCCCTTTCTTAGTGAGAATTCGTCAAATTCAGCTTGTGGGTGTGATACAGGCTACAATGTTTATCCAAACATTTTTATATGCCCACATATAATTCTGACTTTTACGGTTGGTGAGTTATGCCCCCTTTCTGATTGCTGTTGGTGGGCGTATAGCCTTGTGGGCGTCAGCTCGTTAGTATTTTTGTGGAGAATAAACCCTATCCAACCCAGATGTACATGTCTGTGGAATTTAAGCAATAAAAAAAGAAATATATCATTGAAATAGTTTTATGCTCCGTAATAACCTTTGCCCTCAATGGATGTTTGACATATTGGCGTAGACACAATAGAAGCATCAATTTTATATGGATTTAAATGAAAAATGGTTTGAGTATTTGAATAAGACGGCGGTCAAGTTCGATTTTTTACGATTTTTTGATGAACAGTGTTTGAGGTATTACGTCTGCCTCTATATTTGTTGTAGACACCATAGAAACTACAATTTTCAATGGATTTTAATGAAACTTTGTTTGAGCATTGGAGTTGATAAGATGGCGGTCAAGTTCGAATTTGATTTTTTGATGTAATCTTTTTCAGTTATTGCCCTTGACTTAGTTACATCACAGCAAATTTATTGTTGATGCAATAGAAGCTACAATTTTCAATGGATTTGAATGTGTAACTTGGTATGAGCAATGGAATTGATAAGGGGGTGATCAAGTTTGAATTTGATGATTTTTCAATGAACATTTCTTGAGTTATTGCCCTTGATTTAGTAAAATTGCATCAAAATTTTATTCTGGGTCCAATAGAGGCTACAATATTAAATGGATTTTGATGAAACCTAGTAAGAGCACTGGAATTGATAAGGCGGTGGTCAGGTTATTGCTCTTGACTCAGTAAAATTGTGTAAAAATTTTATTGTGGGTGCACTAGAAGATCCAATTTTTAAACGCCCACATGAATATGTGAAGATTTGTTGTAGACACAATAGAAGCTACAATATTTATACGCCCACATGGAAATGTGGACGTATATTGCCGTCAGTCTGTCCACATTTGCTGTATCCACAATAGAAGCTACAGTTTTTATCCGATCTTAATGAAACTTGGCATACATTATATATTGATGATATCTCGGTCAAGTTCAAAAATGGAAATTATCGGATGAACGGTTTTTGAGTTATTGCACTTGACTTAGTAAAAACGCGTCAAATTTGGGTTGTATCCACAAAAGAGGCTACAGTTTTTATCTGATCTTAATGAAACTTGGTATACATGTATATATTGATGATATCTCGGTCAAGTTCAAAAAGGAAATTTTCGCATGCACGGTCTCTTTGGTTATTGCCCTTGACTTAGTAAAAACGTATCAAATTCGGGTTGTATCCACAATAGAAGCTACAGTTTTTATCCTATCTTAAGGAGGTTGACAACCCTAAAATTATCGCAGGAACGGTTTTTGAGTTATTGCCTTTGTCTTAGTAAAAATGCATCAAATTTGGGTTATATCCACAATAGAAGCTACAGTTTTTATCCGATCTTAATGAAATTTTATATACATGTATATATTGATGATATCTCGGTCAAGTTCGAAAATGGAAATTATCGAATGAACAGATTTTGAGTTATTGCCCTTGACTTAGTAAAAACGCGTCAAATTTGGGTTGTATCCACAAAAGAAGCTACAGTTTTTATCCGATCTTAATGAAACTTGGTATACATGTATATATTGATGATATCTCGGTCAAGTTCCAAAATGGAAATTATCGAATGAACAGATTTTGAGTTATTGTCCTTGACTTAGCAAAAACAGGTCAAATTTGGGTTGTATCCACGATATAGGCTACAGTTTTTATCAGAAATTCAAATTTGACGATTTTTTGATGAATAGTTTATGAGTAATTGCCCTTGACTAAGTAAAATTGCGTAAAAATTCATTTTCTGTAGACACTATAGAAGCTACAATTATCTATGGATTTTAATGAAACTTGGTATGAGCATTGGAATTGATAAGATGGCAGTCAAGTTCGATTTGGACGATAAACAGTTTTGGAGTTATTGCCCCTGCCTCTATATTTGTTGTAGACAAAATAGAAACTACAATTTTCAATGGATTTAAATGAAAGTTGGTGTGAGCATTGGAATTGATAAGACGACGGTCAAGTTCGAATTTGAAGACTTTTCGATGAACAGTTTTTTAGTTATTGCCCTTGACTTCAATATCCATTTAGTGAATGTTTTTGAGTCATTGCTCTTTTTTTTTCAAATTCAATGCTGCCAGTGGGCGTATGTTACCTTGCCTGGCAAGCTATCTTATATGAATTTTAATGAAACTTGGTTTACGGTCAAGTTTGAATTTGACAATTTTTTCGAAGAAGGGTTTTTGAGTTATTGCCCCTGCCTCAATATTTGTTGTAGACACAATAGAAGCTACAATTTTCAATGGATTTTAATGAAACTTGGTGTGAGCAATGGAATTGAGAAGACGGCGGTCAAGTTAAAAAATGACAATTTTTCGACAAACAGTTTTTTATACGCGCACATTCGTTGTATCCACAATACAGGCTACAGTTTTTATCCGATCTTAATGAAACTTGGTATAAATGTATTTATCGCATGAACCGTTTTTGAGTTATTGCCCATTGACTTAGTAAAAACGCGTCAAATTTAGGTTGTATCCACAATAGAGGCTACATTTTTTATCCGATCTTAATGAAACTTGGTATACATGTATATAGTGATGATATCTCGGTCAAGTTCGAAAATGGAAAATATCGCATGAACGGTTTTTGAGTTATTACCCTTGACTTAGTAAAAACGCATCAAATTTGGGTTGTATTCACAATAGAGGATACAGTTTTTATCCGATCTTAATGAAAATTGGTATACATGTATATATGGATGATATCTCGGTCAAGTTCGAAAATGGAAATTATCGCTTGAGCAGTTTTTGAGTTATTGCCCTTGACTTGGTAAAAACGCGTCAAATTTGGGTTGTATCCACAATAGAGGCTACAGTTTTTATCAGATCTTAATGAAACTTGGTATACATGTATATATTAGGGATATCTCGGTCAAGTTCAAAAAGGAAATTTCGCATGAACGGTCTCTTTGGTTATTGCCCTTGACTTAGTAAAAATGTATCAAATTCGGGTTGTATCCACAATAGAGGCTACAGTTTTTATCCGATCTTAATGAAACTTGGTATACATGTATATATTAGGGATATCTCGGTCAAGTTCAAAAAGGAAATTTTCGCATGCACGGTCTCTTTGGTTATTGCCCTTGACTTAGTAAAAACGTATCAAATTCGGGTTGTATCCACAATAGAAGCTACAGTTTTTATCCTATCTTAAGGAGGTTGACAACCCTAAACCTATGTACAAAAAATAGACGATTTCAACCACTTCTTTTCCACCTATCTGAAATATTTAAATATCAATGGAAAGAGGGGACTTTCAGCTATCCAAAAATATAAAATTTATTTCTTTATGACATTTCAACTTTAAGAAATCGGGTATGAAAGATGAACGAAAAAAACGTCAATTATTCCCTTAAAATTAGCATATCTACTAGGCTATTTAATATAGAAGGTTGAAATTTTGCACAACGCAAGTCTACATGTATCTCTACAAAATTACGTTGGCTTTTTGGAAAATTTTGTTTTGTTTTGAAGATATTGATAGAAATCAAAATTTTGCAAGTACATTTACGAAAAATTGAATTTTTAAAAAACTATTCATTTTATAAAAAAAAAGCCAACGTAAAGTTATAGAGGACATCGTAAGCTTTAGTTGAAGCCAAAGTTTGTAAAAATCGGATAAATCGTAAGCGAGATATGCTTTTGGAAAAATGGCATTTTTTTTCAACATTTTGCAAACACATGTAAACCTTACGAAATAAACGATCATGTTGTTAAAAGATTGTCTTTCATGCTGTAGAAATCTTTAAGCACCTTTTAGGCATCGATATGCACCGATATCCACATAATTGGAGTGCTAAAACAATGGATTAGCACATGTCAAAACCCTTCCACCCACCAATCATAAAATTTTATTTGTTTACATGTGACGTAATGATTTATAGGACATCACGTTACTTCTGGATTCCCCCGATACACAAACTCTTACTTCGCGGGCCGATATTAACAATAACTGACCAGCAAACGTAGAGAATGTTTATTTAGCCGATGACGTTGTAATCACAAATGTCAACTGACAACGTAATTTGTACGTCTACATAGAGGAATACCCCGTTTTGTTCTATAAATAGATTATCTTCACGGACGGATATCAGACGAACTACTGAAGCGATTGAGCTAAAATTTTTACTAGATGAGTTTCTTTTAATGCCAAATAGAATGGATATAAAATTAATACGTTTCTTGATTGAAATACACTTCGAACGATAAGGTTGTCAACCCCCTTAATGAAACTGGTATACATGTATATATTGATGATATCTCGGTCAAGTTCGAAAATGGAAATGATCACATGAACGGTTTCTGAGTTATTGCCCTTGACTTAGTAAAATTGCGTCAAAATTCTATTGTGGTTGCAATAAGAAGCTTTCATTTTCAAAGGATTTTGATAAAACTTGGTGTAAGCATTAGAATTGATAAGACATTAGTAAAGCTTGAATTTCTGACTTTTTTTAATGGATGGTTTTTGGGTTATTGCCCTTGACTTAGTAAAATTGCGTCAAAAATATTTGTGGGTGCAAAATAGATAAAATGGTAAAAATTCTAATTTGACGATTTTCCATGAACAGTTTTTGAGTTTTTGCCTTAACTTCAATATTAATTCAGTGAATGTTTTTTGAGTTATTGCTCTATTTATTTTTCAAATTAAATGCCAGTGGGCGTATGTTACCTTGTCTTGGGTTATTGCTCTTGACTTAGTTACATCACATCAAAATTATTGTTGATGCAATAGATGCTACAATTTTCAATGGATTTTGATGAAACTTGGTATGAGTATTGAAATTGATAAGACAGTAGTCAAGTTCGAATTTGACGACTGTTCTTTGTGCACATTTGTTGAGTTATTGCCCTTGACTTCGTAAAATTGCTTCAAAATTTTATTGTGGGTGCAATAGAGGCTACAATTTTATGGATTTTGATGAAACTTGGTATGATCATTGGAATTGATAAGACAGCGGTCAAGTTCGAATTTGATGATTTTTTTTTGATGACGGGTTTTTGAGTTATTGCCCTCCACTTAGTAAAATCTTGTCAAAATTGTATTGTTGATGCAATAAACCTACAATTTTTAAAGGATTTTGATGAAATTTGTTGTAAGCATTGGAATTGATGAAACCTCAATCAAGTTTGAATTTGACAATTTTTCAATAAACGGTTTTGAGTTATTGCCCTTACCTGAGTAAAATTGCGTCTAAATTCAATTGTGGTTGCAATAAGAAGCTTTAAAATCAAAGGTTCTTTATGGACCGTGGTGTTAGAATTGATAAGACAGTAGTCAAGTTTGAGTTTGACGACTTATTTTAATGAATAGTTTTTGAGTTATTGCATTTGACTTAATAAAATTGCGTCAAAATTATTTTTGGGGGGGTGTAATACTAGCAACGATTTACTACTGTTGGTTATGTTAGTTCTAAGATTACAAATTAATAGTTGTGCATTGAAAGCATCTATTTAGATGAACCGACCTGGATATAGGACGAATCAACCAGAATCAATCTGGTCATATCGTACACACAGTGAAGTAAAGTTTTAAGAATTAAAATGTTTAATTTTCTACCCAAACATAGTTAAACAACTATCTGTGGATCTATTTTAACTTCATGCCTGGAACTACAAACGACTTGTCCAATCAGAATAAAAAAGTTTACCCTCCGATGGTTTTTTATACGGAAATGTGGACGTATATTGCCGTCGCCCCTGTCCGTCCGTCCGTCCTTCCGTCGGTCCGTCCACATTTGTTGTATCCACGATAGAGGCTACAGTTTTTATCCGATCTTAATGAAACTTGGTATACATGTATATATTGATGATATCTCGGTCAAGTTCGAAAATGGAAATTATCGCATGAACGGTTTTTGAGTTATTGCACTTGACTTAGTAAAAACGCGTCAAATTTGGGTTGTATCCACAATAGAGGCTACAATTTTTAGATAAACAGTTTTTGAGTTATTGCCCCTGCCTCTATATTTGTTGTAGACACAATAGAAGCTACAATTTTAATGAAACTTGGTGTGAGCATTGGATTGATAAGACAGCGGTCAACTCCGAATTTGAAGATTTTTCAATGAACTGTTTTGAGTTAATTGCCATTGACTTCGTGAAATTGCGTCAAGATTCTATTGTGGTTTCAATAAGAAGCTT
Organism: Nipponacmea schrenckii; assembly: GCA_030562195.1. Lineage (NCBI taxonomy): Eukaryota > Metazoa > Mollusca > Gastropoda > Lottiidae > Nipponacmea > Nipponacmea schrenckii. The sequence goes on from CM060203.1 coordinate 19,920,607, forward strand.
TAATTTTCAAAAGATTTTGATGGAACTTGGTGTAAGCATCAGAATAGATAAGACATTAGTCAAGTTTGAATTTCCGACTTTTTTAATGAATGGTTTTTGATTTATTGTCCTTGACTTAGTAATATTGTGTCAAAAATATTTGTGGGTGCAAAATAAGCTACAATTTTTTGATAGATTTGATGAAACTTGGTATGAGTATTGAAATAGATAAGATGGTGGTCAAGTTTCAATTTGAGGATTTTCCATAAACAGTTTTTGAGTTTTTGCCCTTGACTTCAATATCCATTTAGCTCAATTTATTTTTCAAATTCAATGCTGCCAGTGGGCGTATGTTACCTTGCCTGGCAAGCTATCTTTTACAATTACCGATGCGTTGGTAGCAGTATGATTATAGGTAGTGATGAAGGGGATTATTTGGTTGTCATGCTGAAGGTTTAAGCCATTCGGAAATACTGTGTCCAACTGGTCCATCCAATAGCTCTCGCGCTGCAATCTTCTATGTTTTGGCTTAATATTAGGCATCGACATAACCGCCTCAATAGGCATAATTACCAAGTCTTCAATGGAGCTGTCGGGGAGATTAAAGTGGTTAGGCTTAATATTAGGCATCGACATAACCGCCTCAATAGGCATAATTACCAAGTCTTCAATGGAGCTGTCGGGGAGGTTAAAGTGGTTCGCAATAGGTCTGTTTTTGCCATGTACGGTAGTGTTAGGAATCTCATTGACTAAACGTGATAGTTAGGTAATTTAATTTTCAATTATTTTTTTTAACGTCACTGACCTATACTTGATGTCCGGCAAAGCCTATTTGCAAACGGTCATTTTGGCATGACTGCCGGTCATATCCGGCATATAGAGCCAAATCAACAGCTCTGGTGTGCAGTGACAGTCAAGTGGATGTTGATAAAATATAGTGGTCTACTTTCATTGTCAAACTCAAAATTTTCATGGTGGTGATTAATTGAATTTGTGTCCAGAAACTAAGTTTTGGCCAGGCTTTCATTTGACATATTGGAAAGTTTGCATCAAGATTTCTTGAAAAGTATTAGATAGTTTTGTGGTTTAACATGGAAACAGATGGTAAATGAATTACTGGCCTTCCGCCAACAATATTTCTCATTATCTCAGCAATGCTGAAACAAAATGCATTTTCAGACATCAAATTCCGAATCTAGTCCAAAAATTAGTCCAAAATGGGCATGCAAAAACCCCAAAAGAGAATATTGTAGTAGATTACCCTCTCAGAGCTTAAGTATTTACCTGAAAGGGAAGACAGGGTAGTATTGCTAATTAAGCTTAGTTGTTGATTAGAGGGATTTGGCTATAGTTTTAATTACTATGCTGGGTGGCCACAAACAAACTGTTTGTTAGCAACTGTATTTGATTATAGATACAGCGTCCTAGAATGGGCTATATAACCCAGCCTCCGCCATATTCTTCAATTAACAACTGAAGCAATACAAATTACATTATCTAAACCCTGTCTTCTATCATTTCAAGGTAAGGTTCATTTTATGAATATAGTAGGTGAGAGCATTGGTAGTCACGGCCTGATATGAAATCTATAAAAGCAACTAATCAAACGTTTTATACTTTGAGCCTTAGATTTCATACTTGCCTATTGACTGACCCAACTGGTGCAGTTCGGTGGATAATCTATAAAAGCAACTATTCAATTATATTAAATTGAGCCTTAGATTATCTGCCAAGGCTGCATCAGAACTCAATGCGTGAACTCACAAGTAAAATAATATTGGAGTCATGTCCTAAGAATATTGGCAAATAGTGCCTCTCGACATTGCAAGCGAGTAAACTCTCTAAACCCCCCATTATTATATGTATTTCATGAAAACACCCCAACTTATATATGTATTTTAGTATTCAATATGTATAATGTTTATATTGAATTGAATCATTTGTATTATATTATTATTATTGTCTTGTACGAATTAACAACTGAAGCAATACAAATTACATTATCTAAACCCTGTCTTCTATCATTTCAAGGAACAACAGTAACATAATAACAAGAGCATATAAGAGCTAAACAACAGTGCATAAGAGCTTAGCGGTAAAACAGATAAATACGACAGAAAGTACAACAATTATAATAGTTGTACTTTCTGTCGTATTTATCTGTTTTACCGCTAAGCTCTTATGCACTGTTGTTTAGCTCTTATATGCTCTTGTTATTATGTTACTGTTGTTCCTTGAAATGATAGAAGACAGGGTTTAGATAATGTAATTTGTATTGCTTCAGTTGTTAATTCGTACAAGACAATAATAATAATATAATACAAATGATTCAATTCAATATAAACATTATACATATTGAATACTAAAATACATATATAAGTTGGGGGTGTTTTCATGAAATACATATAATAATGGGGGGTTTAGAGAGTTTACTCGCTTGCAATGTCGAGAGGCACTATTTGCCAATATTCTTAGGACATGACTCCAATATTATTTTACTTGTGAGTTCACGCATTGAGTTCTGATGCAGCCTTGGCAGATAATCTAAGGCTCAATTTAATATAATTGAATAGTTGCTTTTATAGATTATCCACCGAACTGCACCAGTTGGGGCAGTCAATAGGCAAGTATGAAATCTAAGGCTCAAAGTATAAAACGTTTGATTAGTTGCTTTTATAGATTTCATATCAGGCCGTGACTACCAATGCTCTCACCTACTATATTCATAAAATGAACCTTACCTTGAAATGATAGAAGACAGGGTTTAGATAATGTAATTTGTATTGCTTCAGTTGTTAATTGAAGAATATGGCGGAGGCTGGGTTATATAGCCCATTCTAGGACGCTGTATCTATAATCAAATACAGTTGCTAACAAACAGTTTGTTTGTGGCCACCCAGCATAGTAATTAAAACTATAGCCAAATCCCTCTAATCAACAACTAAGCTTAATTAGCAATACTACCCTGTCTTCCCTTTCAGGTAAATACTTAAGCTCTGAGAGGGTAATCTACTACAATATTTCATAAAATGAACCTTACCTTGAAATGATAGAAGACAGGGTTTAGATAATGTAATTTGTATTGCTTCAGTTGTTAATTGAAGAATATGGCGGAGGCTGGGTTATATAGCCCATTCTAGGACGCTGTATCTATAATCAAATACAGTTGCTAACAAACAGTTTGTTTGTGGCCACCCAGCATAGTAATTAAAACTATAGCCAAATCCCTCTAATCAACAACTAAGCTTAATTAGCAATACTACCCTGTCTTCCCTTTCAGGTAAATACTTAAGCTCTGAGAGGGTAATCTACTACAATATATATATAAATTGATGATAACAAAGGGAGCCCATGTTTAAAGTTTGCCTTATATTCATTTATTCATATATTAGTAAGCTTGATTTAACTCAATACTAGAACCCAACTTTAAATCAGTTCAATAGTTTTGGCTTTTAAAAATTAAGAGTTGAATTTTTTTATGTTTAAACTTTTAGATACGTTCAGAGAAATATTTTTGTAGATTGTGATTTCATAAAGTTTTCATAAATTGATGACCTACAAAAACTAAATGCCCCTTTATTCAGAACTCTTTTATATAGAAGGTATATTTAGTTCTTGTATTGTTTTTGTTGACGAGTTGACTTGGCCAATATTGTAGACAAGGTAACTTCAGTTCTCCAACAAAATGTAGTTGACAAGTTGACATGTAGATGAATTCACTGGTAATCAATTAAGTTAACAGGATAGTTAAAGAGGCCCAGGCTTGATTTTTAGGGGTCGTTTTGGGGCCCTTTTTTACATTTAAACAGTCCTCAGAAATACTCAAGCTCTAAGA
>CM060203.1:19924920-19945270 GCA_030562195.1 Nipponacmea schrenckii
TGAAATTTTACACAAATAATAATCTTTAGTTTACCAGGATTACTAGAAATTGATGATGTTATTACCAAAATAGATAATGAAATCACACAATGTTTTTTACGGTATGTATGACATAGAACACCTGCCTGAAACTTATTAATATCAATATAATAGCTCAAATCCAATAATCAAAACAGTGTTCAGTAAAATTTGTTGTCTGGTAATACAAGCTAAATACAGCTAAATATTCATTATGATCATATCATTTGCCCATTTTAGAGGGCGAAACAGTAATAATGACCAGTTTTATTCAAGAGGACATCCTGTTAACTTAATTGATTACCAGTGAATTCATCAACATGTCAACTTGTCAACTACATTTTGTTGGAGAACTGAAGTAACCTTGTCTACAATATTGGCCAAGTCAACTTGTCAACAAAAACAATACAATATCTAAATATACCTTCTTTATAAGATAGCTTGCCAGGCAAGGTAATATACGCCCACTGGCAGCATTGATTTTGAATAAAAAATAAAATATACATATACTTCTTTTCAAAAACAGAGCAATAATTGATATTCAACATTTTAAGATTTATCTGATTTTCAATAGGGTTCATCCTTAGGTGATACTCATGCCAAGTTCCCTTTTAATCAGTCAAGAAATAGAGTGTTTATGAGCCAAAAAATCGAAATCATTTGAAAGAACAAGGGCAATCAAATATTATGTGATATTTCTTGTTTTCAATAGGGTTCCTCCTTGAGTGATAATTAACAATTTCAGCAAATTTTGTCAAATTCAGTAAATCATTGTGCCTTCTAGAGGGTTTACAAGCTAAACATTTTGACAAATTTTCCAAAAAAAGGCAATAACTAAAATTAAATATTTTTCAATAGGGTTCATCATTAGGTGATTACAAATACTCATGCCAAGTTACGTCAAAATTGCTCAAGAATTGTGACTTGTAGAGTGTTTACAAGGAAAAAATCAAACACATTTTAAAAAGCAAGGGCAATAATTCGTATCAAATATATTTCGATATATTTGATTTTCAATAGGGTTCATCCTTTGGTGATATTAAACAAGTTTTGTCAAAAGCCGTCAATAATTGTGCTTTGTAGAATGTTTACAAGCCACAAATTAAATGCGCTTTCAAAAACAAGGGCAATAACGGATACTACCGTATATTTCCGTGTATAATGCGCAGGTTTTTGCCATAAAATGGGCCCAACAAAGAGGGGGTGCGCACTATATACGGGTAAATAAATTTGGAGTATTTTTTCCCAACGAGAATGCCGCAAGTCGATGTTAAGGATCCGCCATTTTGTCTTCCCTCATCGACATTCTCGGTAAAATTGATTTGTGTAAAAGATTGAATTATGATTGTAATAACGGCACAATATGATTATTATCTTATAAATTAAATAGGTATTGTTAAATATTTGAACAAAACTAAAATGATTCAAGTTAATAACTTTGTTATTAACATGGGAAAATTTACGTGAAGACGAGAGGTACCAAAAATAATGTTCACGGGCCAAGCATTTTGGATGGCTTTTATAGTAGGAACAATTGATTGTCATGCTTGATGACATGCCTCAATACGTAATCGAGTCTTGCCTGAATATAAATACGGTTACCAGAATAACTGGGTTTTAATATAATCCGTTGTTTTCCTAATTATTCATCAGATATGATACACATGGTTCACGCCGTCATTTTTTTCATTTCCGTTGAGAGGCAATACTAGTCGATAAATCTATGCGGGGGGTAAAAGCAGACGATAAAAATAAACTATTGAGCGAATCGTGTCACTCCAGTGATGATTAAAGACTTAATTAAGAAAGACAATGATATTTATTTACGTTAAACAAACGAAACAATCACAATTAAGTATTCACACAAAAGGAACTGACGCAATATCATGATGATTATTCGCATTATGATTACAAGTATAATGGGGCTTATTAGTCTTACACCAAGCCAGTTACCGTTAGCCCTTCGAATTCCTGTCAATGGTATCTTCTTCAATACGTCTAAGTTTACCGGGTAATTGCACTTTTTTATTCAAGATGAATATCATCCTCGGTACCGTCCATAGCATTAAAAAAACGAATCAGGTGAGTACCGTAATTGAATAGCGTGGTATCTCAGTAAAGTCGTGTACAATTTATCGATTAGGCCAAACAAAATAATATGTGTGGTTCCGGTAACCTGTTTGAAAAAAAATAGGGTAGGTAGGGGGGAATTTTTTTTTTTTTTTTTTTTTTTTTTTTTTTTTTTTTCCAAAACAGGCTTTCTCATAATTTGATTTCAGGAAATACTTTTTTTCAGGACTGGTACCATAACTATACACAATATATTGAATTTCAGAGATTATGAGACTGTGTGTGTATGTGTGTGTGCTTCTTTAAATTTAGTCAAAAACTAATGTATTACTAATATTCACGTATTCATAATTTTATCTATTGCTCTGTGAACTAGGCCAGTGCTTTTATTGAGACTTGTCTTAATACACCCTAACACTGTCTTGCCTTTGTTTGCTGCCATACTTTGTCAAATAAATATAAAAAAATTGATAGATAGATGTCAGTGTATGAATTTGCCATATGCCTGTCTGTTTTTGGTCTATTAAAATATAGACCTAACTTCTGTTTGTATTCTATTCATTTCGTTTGGAATATTTTATTATCAGACTTACGAAGCCAATAGATAATAAAACGTTCCAAACGAAATGAATAGAATACAAACAGAAGTTAGGTCTATATTTTAATAGACTGGTCTGTTTTCAACTTATTACACAGAACAAAGATTATGTTGGATTATTCTGCATTTATTTCAATAAGGAAAGGTAAGTTAAGTCTTTATGCTGTTTATCAATCATAATACTACATGTGTATTGTTATCAATTTAACTGTTTCCATATGGACGTTGCACAAAGGGTGTTTTTCCTTCATTTCTACAACTTTCACAAAGTGGTAAAACTGTTTTGAATTTTTTTCTTAACTCAGTGTCAATGTCTGAATTTTCTATGCCACAAAATGAACAAAGGTCACCCCTTCCAAGTCCTGAAGAATAAAATGGTATTTCTAATGGTGCAGCACATTGAAGGTTTGTTCTACATGAAATGTTTTTGCGTACAGCTACAGAAACAGATGGCGGAAACAAAAAAGATCCACAGGTGTATTCAAATTCACTTAAAGATTCAGCTAGAAGAACTTCTTGTCTATGGTTGAGTTTCGTCTTGGAGTATATAACTCGTGGCTTTCTACATTCAATGCAAGTTACTATAGCTCTTGCATTTTGAGTAGAAAATGCTAATTCTGGATTGACAGTAAATATTTCATATTCTTTATCATGTTCATCTTTTGTTTTTTCTTCTTTTTGGGCAGTTTTCGATACTTTTTTAATCGCTAAGGATGGTCTATCACATTCAGAATCAGAGGTTTCAACTCCATTTAATTGTTCATATGGCTGGTAGTGTTGTTTACTGTCATCAAGTTTGGGATTTGGAAGCCAATTCAAATATTGAGTATTACAAAATACAGATGTGAGAATATTTAAGTATTTCATTGAATTAAAAACTTTTATTTAATAAATAATATTATGTTTGTTTTTTTTTAGTGCAAGAGAAGTGCAAGAGAGAAGTGAAAAAAAAAATGCAATAGGCAAGTGCAAGAGAAAGTGCAGAAGAGAAAGTGCAGGAGACAAGTGCAAAAGAAGTGAAGTGAGGATGTTATGCAGGACATTTTAAAGCAGATATTAGTAGATCAATCTATGACATATACTTACACTCTAAAAGCTACACATGAAAATAAATAAATAAATTATTAAATTTCAATGTAAAATACTCAGGTGCTGCCATCTTGGTTGGCCCATTGTTGTTAATATTTATTCTGAATATGGATGATTCTTATGCATTGCGATTTTGCTTTACAGTCGGTTTTTACTTATTTTATTTATCATAACAAGTTAAACATAATTTATTATAAATCAAAAAAAGTTTAATATGTAGCATTTTTAATGGTCTACTACTCAAATTGTCTTATTAATTTGACAAAAAAATGACTAGCTTTCAGAAAAATTATCAATACCTGTATGAAGTAAGCTCCATCTGTGTCTTTTGAAGATTTTACAAAATCAAGATTTCTGGACTTAAACATATCAACTATATCATTATAAAGTTCATCTTTTCTATTCAGACCACCTGACACTCCAGCACTAAAAAATTAATTTTAATTTATTTTAAAAAAGTGTTAATTAAATCAAAGACTTGGTCTGGTGGAAGAGACAAAGAAAGAAGTAGTAAGCTCCCTTTGTTAGTGCTTAAATCACTCAACAATACCAGCAGTCTACCTTTGTATGCAACCACTACCTAAATGTAGTGAAAACAAAACTAATAAAATAGGAATGAAAGTTAGGTCTATATTTTAATTAGACTGTCACATTTTCTGGTTCCTATTTCCTAGAACTTCCATAAGTAGCAGTTGCCATATTTGGTGTAGTAGGCCTAGATAACAGACAACAGTGCAATATCTAATCATGCTTTTCTACAACCTTAGACATATGTAAATCATGAATAACTCCAGGACAAAATTTATCATTATATTAAAATAGCCTACAGCCAATACTAGATCTGTTTTTACTGTTGCCATGTTGGCCCAACCTACCTGGCTGTTTTCTTTTTAGGAAAGCCTCTACCACCAGCCATTAATAACTCAAATGTGCACTCAAATTCGAACTGTCGAAAGTTAAATAAGGAAACTACTTCCCCTACAGTCAATGACGGTACAATAGAATGAGATTGACTAGTCACATTAAACGGGTTATCATCTACGCCTATATCAGATCCAACTTCATGATACTCTTTAAATAAATCCAGAAAGGTTCTGGACTTTAATACAGGCATTACGGCACTTTTCTTTTCTTGGTGGTCACATTTCTTAAAAGTTAGACAAAGCACGCTACATGAAGCAGCCATTTTAGAGAAAAAAGGGAGATAACCAGTCGGGAATCGGGAGCAGTTCGTTCTAAGCAATTCTGCGAGTATTATTTTTGTCGCGTGATTATTTCTGTCAGTAGTATTTTAACAATATAGACGTTTGAAGGTCTGAATAATCGAGACTATCTAGTTTCTTACCGTAAACAATAATGTAATCGCGTATGTTGATTAACACGAACCTAACTTTGTTTTCTATTTGCGACTGCGACTTATGTGTGATTTATTTAGACCAATACGGGAGTGGGTTTTTTTTTCTTTTCTCATCGATCGGAAAAATTTAGGGTCGGGGGTAAAAATTAGGGTCGGTCGGGTAACCGGAACCACACATATTATTTTGTTTGGCCTTAGTATAATAACCAAATATTCACACAAAATAAACTGACGCAATATCATGATTATTATTCGCATTATGATTACAGGTATAATGGGGCCTATTAGTCTTAAACCAAGCCAGTTACCGTTAGCCCTATGAATTTCTGTCAATATCTTCTTCAATACGTCTAAGTTTACCGGTTAATTGCACATTTTTATTCCAATAGAATATCATCCTCGGTACCGTAATTTAATAGCATGATACATGATTTCTAAATAACACTCAATAATACCATTACGAGAGATTAGAAGCAATAAATACGGGATTAAAATGGATTTTATTATAAAAATAAATAGTAGAAACGTAAGTTGCAGTGGAACATTGTTTATTATAAAAAAAACTATGAATGGTGACTTACGTATTGACAACTATTTCCCGATATTGGTATCTGTGAAATACCAACTTAAAATCGTATTCTCGACTCCGCGGTACCGTAATCGAATAGCGCGGTATCGCGATAAAGTCGTTTACAAATTACAAATAGTAGAAACGTAAGTTGCAGTGGAACATTGTTTATTATAAAAAAAATCTATGAATGGTGACTTACGTATTGACAACTATTTCCCGATATTGGTGTCTATGAAATGCCAACTTAAAGTCGTATTTTTGCCGCGAAAAGGGGTGCGCACTATACATGGGTAAATGAATTTTCCCCGATTTCGCGGAGGCAAGGAAGGGGTGCGCATTATACATGCCTGCGCACTATATTCGGAATTATACGGTAAATATTTTTCGATTTAACTGAATTTCAATAGGGTTCATCCTTAGGTGGTTACAAATACTCATGCCAAGTTACGTCAAAATCACTCAAGAATTGTGACTTGTAGAGTGTTTACAAGGCAAAAATCCAACACATTTTATAGAACAAGGGCAATAATTCGTAAATATATTTCGATATTTTCTATTTTTAAAAGGGTTCATCCTTCAGCCAAAAATTGAACACGTTTTCAAAAACAAGGGCAATAACTGACACTAAATTTTTTTCGACAATTTTTATCATTTTAACTGGTTTTCAATAGGCTTCATTCTTGGTTGATACTCAAGCCAAGTTTCATCAAAATCCATTAAGAATTGTTCTCTTAAGAGTGTTTACAAGATAAAATTGAACGCGTTTTCAAGAACAAGGGCAATAACTCATACTAAATGTTTTTCAATTTTGCTGATTTTCAATAGGGTTTATCCTTGAGTTATAACATACTCTCACACCACGTTTCATCAAAATCAGTAAAGAATTGCATGTTGTAGAGTGTTTAGGAGCCATTTAAGAACAAGGGCAAGAACTCATACTAAATTTTTTCCGATTTCGCTGATTTTCAATCAGCCTTGCGTGATCATAAACACTCATATTAAGTTTCATCTAAATCCGTCAAGAATTACACCGTGTAGAGTGTTTACGAGCAATTGTGGACGGACGGACGGACGGACTGACAGACCGACGGACGGATGGACATGGGTGACGACAATATACGCCCCCATTCATGTGGGCGTATAAAGATAGCTTGCCAGGCAAGGTAATATACGCCCACTGGCAGCATTTATTTCAAATAAAAACTTTTCAGTAAGGTTACAAAAGTGGAATGAAATATTCAACCTTCCACCATATATTTTTTTCTAGGGTCTCTAGTTTCATTAAAAACTGTCAAGAATTGTACCTAACTCAACTCATTAAATATTTTTCGGTATTTTTATGATTTGCAATAGGGTTCACCCTTAATAATATTTTGATATTTTTAATTCTTAATAAGGCTCATTCTTGGTTGATATTAAACAATTTCAGCGAGTTTTGTCAAAAATGAATGTTTAGAGTGTTCACAAGCCAAAAGTTGAAAGCGATTTTGAAAACAGGCCCAATAACTGACACTAAATATTTTTCGATTTATCTGATTTTCAATAGGGTTTATCCTTGTGAGAAAACAAATACTAAATCCAAGCTTCATCAAAATCCATTCAAAATTGTTCTTTCTAGAGTTTTTACGAGTTAAATTGAACGCGTTTTCAAAAACAAGGGCAATAACTTGTACTAAATATTTTTCGATTTTCAATAGAGTTCATCCTTGGGAGACAACAAATACTCCAGCCAAGTTACATCGAAATCCATTAAAAATTGTTCTTTCTAGAGTGTTTACAAGCTAAAATTGAACGCGTTTTCAAGAACAAGGGCTATAACTGACACTAAATATATTTCTATTTATTTGATTTATAATAGGGTTCATCCTTGGGTAAAAACAAATACTCAAGCCAAAGTTAATCAAAATCCATTAAGAATAGTTCTTTCTAGAGTGTTTACAAGCTAAAATTGAATGCCTTTTCAAGAACAAGGGCAGTAACTAATACTAAAAAAAATTTCGATTTCGCTTTTCAATAGGGTTCATCCTTGAGTTATAACACACTCTCACACCAAGTTTCATCGAAATCCATCAAGAATTGTGCCATGTAGAGTGTTTACGAGACAAAAATCGAACGCGTTTAAAAGAACAAGGGCAATAATTCATATTAGATATATTTTGATAATTTTAATTTTCAATTAGGCTCATCCCTTGCGATATCCAACAATTTCAGTGAGTTTTGTCAACATTGGTCATGAATTGTACCTTCTAGAGTCTTTATTAAAAAGTTAAACCTGTTTTCAAACACAAGGGCAATAACTGACACTAAATATATTTCGATTTATTTGATTTTCAATATGGTTCATCCTTGGGTAAAAACAAATACTCAAGCCAAGTTTTATCAAAATCCAATAAGAATTGTTCTTTCTAGAGTGCTTACAGGCTAAAATTGAACGCGTTTTCAAACACAAGGGCAATAACTGATACTAAATATTTTTCGATTTAAACTGAATTTCAATAGGGTTCATCCTTAGGTGATTACAAATACTCATGCCAAGTTATGTCAAAATCGCTCAAGAACTGTGACTTTTAGAGTGTTTACAAGGCAAAAATCCAACACATTTTATAGAACAAGGGCAATAATTCCTACTAAATATATTTCGATATATGCTATTTTCAAAACGGTTCATTCTTGCCAGTTGGGCAACCTTTACCAGCATTTTAGTTTCAGTAGAATTTTTGGTTGCCAATTGCGACTGGGCGAGTTTTAATTTGTTTGTTTGTGTGCAGTGAGAGTGTTGAAAAAATGTTGTGGTCTACTTTTATTTTGACTAGTTCAAGATTTTCATGATGCTATATTGAATTATTGTGATTGAATATGGAAAGACTTAGACCGACATGTTGACTCTAAATAATACTACGCATTTTAGAGACAGATGACCAAGCCTGTTGAGAACACGAAATTTTGTAATACTTCCTTTAGACCTTTGAAAACAGTAAATTTTGTAAAGAAAAAGATAATTGGGGGATAATATGTACCTTTCAAAAAATTTGACATATGTACTTGTGTGCAAATTCGATAAATGTTCATCAGGCGGCTTTTTTTGCACTATCAAAGTCGCCATCTTTATCAAATAAACATTTAAATCATGTGATCTAAATCATTGATTTCGAGACAAGTCTTTTGATTGGCTGAAATTTTCAATGACAGTAAGTGACAGTAAGTCTTATTTAAAACGGCAACCATCTTAAAAATAGCTCCACGCTTGGATATTTCAACTTAGATTAGTCAACAATCAGTGGTTTATTCTGTCAAATAGGAGGGTGGTATGTAACTGACCTATTAACATACAGGAAAATTGAAACTTTTTGATAAAAAAAACTCAAGGAAGATGAAAAATTTTAAACGCAACCAAATTGGTTACGCTATTTCACGAAAAATTTTTCATACTTTGGTCTTCTGTCTCTCTGCTGAAGGCAGACTAAATGATTCGGTCTAGGAAAGACTTGAAGGAGAGACAACTCTGTTTGGGAGAATGTGTTTTTACCATGTGCTTTTATTCTTTCCCTCTTTCCCCAAAAATCAACTCTGCTTGGTTAATCCTCATCAAACAAATTTTAATAGTTAAAAGGGTAACAAGTGAACCAAAACAGTAACAGGTATATTGGTTAAAACGGTAACAAACAAAAAACACCTGATAAATGTAATCTAATGTTATCGAGAGAGTATTAACTCAAAATCGGTGATAGAAAAAATTTTGGCCTATTGATCAAAGTCATATACCGACATAGTAAGCTAACAGATTTCCTGTCAATTATCATAATTGGTAATCACGATTGTTGATTAAAAGTATTCTACCTACATACCAAGCTAACGGCTTCTTTCCAGCTAGGTATATATAATGATCCAAATTTTAAAACATGTTATATTCTCTGAAATATTCAAAATGGCATCATGTGTTTCGTGTAATGAAGAAGTAAGACGGCGTCAAGAGGCCCTTCAGTGTGACGGATGCCAACGTTTTCAGCACAGAAGATGTGGTATGGAAATGTCCCGGGATTTTTATAGGAGAATGGTACGTGGGGAAGAAATTTTAGATAGATGGCTGTGTAACGAATGTAAGATTGAGTAAGTATATTAATTATTTCGTTTTTTGGGGCGACCTAAGGTCATTGTAGGCGGTACTTTGATAATGAATATTTATTTTTGGTACCTTTGATAATGAATATTTATTTTTGGTACCTTTGATAATGAATATTTATTTTTGGTACCTTTGATAATGATTATTAATTTTTGGTACCTTTGATAATGATTATTAATTTTTGTTTATTAACAGTGATTTACCCACACCAGATCTGCCCGAAGTTCTCTGGACGATGATGAGTTAGCACAGGTTGAATTTGCAAGAAGGGAAGATATTGCCGAATTGTCAATGGAGGATAATATTGTAGATGGTGGAATCCTGGATAATGAACCGGTAGCCTACAATTTCGTTGACCAAGGAACTCAGAATAAACCAATTTTGGTTGACAGCAAAGGCTTTACCTATTGTCGTCAAGTGCAGATGGAACAGTCTACCTACTGGAGGTGTTCTGTGAGAAACAAAAATTTGACCTGCCACGCGACGGTTATCTTTCAGGAAATTTAAACCTGGAGTGAATGAACATGTTCACGCTTCAAGACCTGGTCATTGGCCGGCCGTTGAGGGGTGGCACAGTAAGTTAAATCGAAAGGCCACAAGGGGAAACGTCGAATTATATTTATTGATTAAATTATTACACGAAGAGGCCCTTCTCGTAAAGATCAACATAAAGTTAATTTCTGAGAAAAAAGTTTGTCGCCGGCAGCGGGAAAGGGGACAAGGACTGTTCAATTTGAAATTTTTCGAATATGGGCAGAATATTAAGCCGCGACAGGTGTTGAAGGATGTCGGTCAACTTGTGGCCCGCTAAACAGTTAAACAACTGTGTAATATTTTAACAACTCAACTACCGGCGGGCGGTGGCCTTTTGTGTACATAATTTTTGTTATACTATTTTCACAAAATTGTTACATTAAATATTAAAGAATTATACAAAATAATTGATCTTATTATTTACTAAAATATTTTTTACCGTTTTAGCGGAGTTGTTATCGTTTTAACCGAAAATTTCTGTTACCGTTTTGGTGGACTTGTTACCGTTTTGACTATTAAAATTTGTTACCGTTTTGACATGTTACCGTTTTAACTGGTATTCTTTAGAAGTACCTATTTTCTTTATTATTCTCATTGGCATCTATTCAAAAACGTAAAGATCCCTCGGGGTTTTAAGAAGAGGACAAATCAGTTGTTTTATAAGATTTTGAAAAAAACAGAGATGTCATTCATCCGAGAGGTATAGACCACCATACTCCTTGTGTAAAAAGTAGTCCTTAAAAAAAATGGCCGACTTACTGAGAAATTTAGTGTATTTTGAGATAAGTTTTCGGTTCAATTGGATTTATTTTTGCAGATTCTAAGATTGGGCTATTGTGGTTTGGTTATGTCAGGTTTGATTCATTGTTAAAACAATACTGAACTACAGAAGGCTTTCTTGCTTTATGGGAGTTAGTGAAATCCTCAAATTTGGACATATATTTGCTAAGTTCATTTTACTAAACTTTTTTTTTAAATTTTTATTATCATTTATAGTGATAATTAGACTTGAAGCACATATTGATACTTTTTATAGCTTGTTCACATAAACTGGTAGCTTTTAAGAAAGTGTCATGGTTTTGCCCAAATTGCAAAGTTTAGGCTACCTTTCCCTTAAGAGAATATGTTTTTACCATGTGATTTTTTCTTTCCCTCATTCCCAACCTCAACTCTGTTTGGCTAATTCACGTAAAAGTCCATTGAAGATGTTAGAATGTGATTCTATTCCAAGTCCTTCAAAGTTTTCTTTGACATTGTCAAAGTCCTTCAAACATTTTGACTTACAAGAATACAACTTTTGATTGCGTTATTCGATTTCTAGGATCCTACCAAATGCAATGAAATTTACTTACGGTTAGAAATGAACGGCTGAATACAGTCCTCAACATTTTCAAACAAATTTACGGTGTCAACTCAACAACAAAATTTAATTATCAGTTTTTTGTGTAAAGTAATGACGAAGTTACAATTGCTCTTCAACACGCTGTAATTTTATTTCCGGTGACGTATAACAGTCAATTCGGAGAAAAGTCAAAAAGGAGACGTGTCAAATAGGAGACATGTCAAATCGGCAGTTATCTCGGAGGAAATATTTAAATAATATATTATCATTGTGAATCTTGCGCGTTTGGATCTCTACACGAGACGACAAAGCTAAAATATAAGATTTGTCTCTGGGAGTTATTTATATAAATAGAAATACTGTCTTCGCAGAAATGTGATGACGAAAATGTTAGAGGATACGAAATTTCTGAATGAATAAAGGAAAGAAAAAATATTAGCACAATTCTTAAAGAATGCGATGTCTCACATACGACACAATTTAACTTTACTTTTCACCTGGTGATAAAAAAAAACGTTATTGATTAAAAATCGAACTTTGGCACCAACTCAAAAAGTTAGGAAATTTCGAATTAAATATCAAAGTTAAAGAAAGTAGAGTTGATAATTAATTGTTGATCTCAAATGAAACCTGTAAGCCTAATGCTATAAAAACGCTTCTCTTTTTAATGAGTTGATTGTAGTCTGACGAAATAGCAAGTATTGTGGTAGTTATCTTTCCCTAACCGGAAGTTATAATTTAACCAATCAGAGGAAAGCACTAGAAAATTCTGGTAAAGATGAAGATGAAACAAAACCAGAACTGAAAGTTTTAGAGATTAGGCTGGTTGATAAGGAAACCAGTTACTATTGGTAACTAATCGCTATTCAACAGAAGACACTGGCACAGGTTAATAGTCACAGGAATCGGTGGAGCCATCAATAGAGTCGCATCACTCACTCACATAGTATTAGTAGATCTAGGCCATTTAAAAAAAAAAGAAATCGCTTTCCTCACAGGAATTGGAGGAGCCATCAATAGAGTCGTATCACTCACTCACATAGTATATATAAAGACAAGGAACGAAACGACCAAATCAAAACACGGCACCCCGCCTCAACAAAACATCCCCAAAATGACACTTCCACTTATTTTTTTCGCTTGAAACTTCACACGCACATCACTAAATGGTTCACCTTTCATTTCCAGCCAAATTTGAGGTCCTTAATTGAAGGGATGGAGCGCAATCCCCTTTTTTTCACAGTTATTTTCATTTGAAATTAGTTTAACAGCCTCAGCGTCTGTGACGTCACATTTAGCTCCGCACCAAATTTGTGGTAAGGGAAGTAATTATGTGATTCAGACAACAACTGTTCATAGTAATTTACGATCCTTTCTGTCAATTACACCACAAAATGATATTTTCGGGCTGATTATTGAAATAATGATATTTTTCATTCCCTGCATAACAATTCACATAAATATTTTGATCAAAAGGTAACAATTAACTTTTTATACAACAATTTCACAATTTAACAGTGGTCTAGATGAAAAATTACTTCCCTTTGCCATTCAGATTGTCGGTTAAAAATGAACACTAAATCAAGCAAATAAAAATTTATTACTCTCTCAAATAGATTGGATTAATTATTTTATAAATTTAAACCAATTTCTATCGGTGAAAAGTAAATATTAACAATTTTTTATTGACTTCTCTAATTTGGTGCGGAGCTAAATGTGACGTCACAGACGCTGAGGCTGTTAAACTAATTTTTAATGAAAATATCTGTGGAAGAAAGGGGATTGCGCTCCATCCCTTCAATTAAGGACCTAAAATTTGGTTGGAAATGAAAGGTGAACCATTTAGTGATGTGCGTGTGAAGTTTCAAGCGAAAAAAATAAGTGGAAGTGTCATTTTGGGGATGTTTTGGTGAGGCGGGGTGCCGTGTTTTGATTTGGTCGTTTCGTTCCTTGTCTTTATATATACTATGTGAGTGAGTGATACGACTCTATTGATGGCTCCTCCAATTCCTGTGCTTTCCTTATTTAATTTTATTTGTCGTCTGACATTTGTTTTTGGCAAGAGATATTTACCACGAGTGGCAAATAGCCAAATGCCGTTCAAATGGCTATATGCCACGCGTGGTAAAAACTAAAATTACATAAAATGGGTATTTAGGAATACAAACTTTTTCGGGCATGCAATTTGATGATAATGACTGTCAAACCCATATAAATATTCCAGTAAATGATGGTTAAAACTAAATATTAATAAAATATAAAATGAAAGTAGGTTTTCGAAGGTCAGGGTCAGTTTAGACCTCAAGGACGCAATGTGATGTTTCTATATCATATGGAATTGACCGGGCCTTATGAAATTTAGCATGCCATAACGATTTTCTGTCTCTAAATTAAATAACCCTTCTGCTCCCGTTATGAGGCCCTGTGAATGAACATCACCAAATAGTGTTACTAGATCCGACAACAAAGGAGCAAACAAATCAAACAATATAGAATGCAAATCTTTAACGATTAACGAAAGCGGTTAATAACTTCCAACATAACTGCTCGAAATTTATAAGAATGGTACGGGTAAGAGTATTTTGCGGACAGGCAATTTACTTAAGATTAACACCTGAAAGACTAGAAATTATTACGTTTTTATAAATAAATTTAGGCGTGAAAAGATTAACGAAACTGTCACGAGGTTGTAAACCGTCATTGCAAGTGGTGGGATGTAAGGTTATTTGTATTTTGTGGAACGAAACGGATAAAAGATAGCTTGTCCGACAAGGTAACATACGCCCACTGGCAGCATTGAATTTGAAAAATAAATGGAGCAATAACTCAAAAAACATACACTGAATGAATATTGAAATCAAGGGCAAAAACTTAAAAACTGTTCATGGAAAATTGTCAAATTCAAACTTGACCACCATCTTATCTATTTCAATACTCAAACCAAGTTTCATCAAATCTATTTAAAAAAAATGTAGCTTATATTGCACCCACAAATATTTTTGACGCTATTAAGTCAAGGGCAATAACTCAAAAACCATTCGTTAAAAAAAGTCGGAAATTCATACTTGGCTAATTTCTTATGAATTCCGATGCTTACACCAAGTTCCATCAAAATCCTTTGGAAATTAAAGCTTCTTAATGCAATTGAATTTTGACGCAATTTCAACAAGTCAAGGGCAAATACTCAAAATCCATTCATTGAAAAACTGTCAAATTCAAACTTGACTGAGGTCTAATAAATTCTAATTCTCACCGAGTTTCATCAAAATCCATTGAAAATTGGAGGATTTATTGCAGCAACACTAAAATTTTGACAAGATTTTACTAAGTCAAGGGCAATAACTCAAAAACTGTTCATCAAAAACATTGTCAAATTCGAACTTGACCGCGTCTTATCAATTCCAATGCTCACACCAAGTTTCATCAAAATTCATTCAAAATTGTAGCTTCTATTGCACCCACAATAAAATTTTGACGCAATCTTACTAGACTAAAAAAACGTTCATCGAAAAATCGTCAAAATCGAACTAGAGCAGTCTTATCAATTTCAATACTCATACCAAGTTTCATCAAAATCCATTTAAAATTGTAGTTTCTATTGCATCCGCAATTTTTACACAGTTGACTTAGTCAAGGACAATAACTCAAAAACCGTTAATTGAAAAATCCTCAAATTCGAACTTGACCGCCGTTTTATCGATTCCAATGCTCACACCAAGGTTCATTAAAATCCATTGCAAATTGTAGCTTCGATTTTGTCTACAACAAATATAGAGGCAAGGGCAATAACTAAAAAATCGTTTATCGTAAAATCGTCCGAATCGAACTTGACCGCCGTCTTATCAACACCAATGCTCATACCAAGTTTCATTAAAATCCATAGAAAATTGTAGCTTCTATAGTGTCTACAACAAATGTTGACGGACCGACAGACCGACGGACAGGGGCGACGGCAATATACGTCCACATATTCATGTGGGCGCATAAAAATAACCAACGGAACGGAACAGGGTCTATTCATGTTCCGTTCCGCAAAATACAGATATACGCTCTGTTTTTTGGGAAACGGTACAAGATATTATTTTTCGTTAGAGGCATTATCCTGGCCGAAACGCCTGTTACTGTTGTTGTTTTCTTCCTGTCCAGAGGGGTAACGCGCCGCGGTCGGTTGCAAATCTCGTTGGCATGACAGCATAATGTAGGCCTAGGCCCTCAGAGTAAACCTTAGTCATGTTTAATTCGAGTGTTTGATATCAAGTGAGAGAAAGGGAATTAGAATTGCAGAAGTCGAGTAGGCTGGTAAAGGAGATGATACATAAAGAGAAACAGAGATTATGATTTTGTTCTGTTCTGTTCCTTCAAAATAAAATTAGAGGTATAAATCTGAACTGAACAAGAATACACCCTGTACCCTTCTGTTGCGTTCTCCAATATAGTATCATCAACATCCGCTAAGAAGTGTCTATGGCACCTTCGAGAGTAGTGGTTCCTGGACTCCGGGCTGCCGGCCAGATCCGACAAGGCCCACGAAAATATTCAATTCGGTCCACAAAAAGTCGATTATTTTTTCTAATGGGTTAAGCATGATTTGGAAACAGTGTCTAAATAAAGAAACGGGGAAAATGCTAGTACTCAGTGACCCGCAACCAAAATTCTTATATTTATAGGCCTAAACGACGAATTTATTAGGAACCCCTGTTCTCGAGCATTAACGGACAATTGTAGAAGAATGGACGGACGGACGGATGAACGAACGAGGGTGACGCAAGCCACCAAGATTTCAAAATGCACAAAATCATTATATATGGAAAGAGGAGAACCCTCGCAGATGTTCCATGAGTGTCATGGACATATAATCTCGACCCTCGACAGAAGTTGGAAATCACAAAATAGAATTGGCTAATAGCCTAATAATAATTCCAGCGTAAAGGAGAAGAACTCATAGAATTACTTTATGATATTTAAGCACTTGCCACGCGGTCAATTTGGAGAAGGATAAAAGTAACCATACACCGTTTAGAAAATGGCTGACAAATTTCACCGCTTGCTTTTTTTCTGAAGTCCTAACGAAACAAACACAGATTCTGTATTAATATTTTACACTTTGAATACATTTATTTCACCAACACAGTAGCTTCAAACATAGAAATCATCATAAAAGCCTGTATTTAAAAAACACGTGGTATATAAAAACGTGCCACTTATTATTTCAATGAAGCCTATAGCGACCTTGCTAAAATTACCACGAGTGGCAAATAGACAGTCCCTTTGTTTTTAGCAGATGTTTTTGCACTCAGTTTATTATGAGGCCTATTCTCGAAGTCGGCATGACGTATACCGAAAGTTTATATGGCAGGGATTTTGTGCCAAAAGTACATGATGGTCGAAAAGTATAATTCTAAAACCCTAATCTCCTTTTCACCAAATTCATAGGACAAAATACAAATATTTGAAGATAAAATCGATTTTCCAAAAGTCTTTTTCAGTTTTTCATATTAATTTTCCGTTTCAGATTATATATTTTGTCTTTTTGTACAAAACCTTAAGAAAATAGATTTTAGCTTATCATACTTTCGTTTTGGATTGTGGAAAATGTACGATAGAACTTCGCTTTCGGACTTTAACTTCTAGATTTTGGATTTTAACTTTTCGCTTTTCTCTTTTAGAATATCTTTTATGCAAATGAGAAAGGTCGTGACCTTCATTAATATTCATGAGTTATACACTTTTAAGCGGAAACAAATTTCTCCCATCTAAGAGGAAGTAACTCTTATGAGACTCAACCGGATGTGTTGTATTTTCATTTTTTACAGTGGAAAATTTGCGCGGTTTTAACCTACAGTATTTTCAAGTAAGACCCTTTCTACCCTATTTATCATTTGTTACTGCGTCCCTCTAACGTTACTTTCATGACCAAGTATTGTGTCTTTGTTTGCAAATCGTCAAATGGAATAATTGCAGCGGGTTTTGACAAGGTCTTATCGACCTCCGAGTCCAATCGACCTGACGTAAAATAGGCCTACCGTTATAAGTGCTATTAAGAAATCGTTTTGAATTTTAATTCAAGTATTCCTAATAAAACACTATCTGGAATATTCTTTATGTGGAGGCCCATAAAACTAAAAGGAATAGGCCTACAACATTTTTGTGCATATGATATTCTAAATTCTAATATAAGCTTACAGCAAAACAATGTTGCATCTAAATCTAATAGTGGATTGATCCCATTTAGGCTAAATTGAAAGAGTTGCAACATTGCACAAGGGCATGAGTGACTTTCCATTTGCAAATTACCCCCTTGTTCATAATATTCTGAACTTAACCATTTTATTGTAGGATATGGATGATTTAAATAGAGCTATAGCAATGTTGCGGCAGACCGCTTCAGATCTGGAAACAAAGATTGAAACTTCCACCCATAGGCTGCCATCAACATCTTCATCGACAGGTCCTACCAGTACCTCCACCACACCTTCTTTCACCACACCAAGGAACAGTGGTGGGACTGTGGCAGAAGTTCGACGTCTTTTTGCGCCATATGGTAAAAGATATACCGGTACCAGTAAAGCAAAACTCAGTACCACTATGAAATGGTCACACAAATTTTTGTGCCTTTCTGATCCTAATCAGGTAAATGTTACAAATTTAATGTACCTACACAGATTGAATTAGAGTCCTTTTAAATAAATAATGGCTAAAGCATTCTTTTCAGATCAGAATTCAATATCTGAAAATCCTAAGAGTTTTAGAATCATGCACCGAACACATTTTACTTTTGTTTTTTGGAAATATATTTTGAATGTTATAGGTTTTGTATTAATTTATAGATATTTATTTATAATAATTGATGAATACATTTCATACATAGTATGCACATCGGTTTTCGAAGCGTAAGCTTACCTCAATAAATAGAAAGTCATGAAGCATACACTTGTAAGATTTTTTTCTGATATTACAGGACTTAATACCTAATAAAGACATTAAAGGATCCCTTGTAGAGGCTGGGCTTGGTGAGAGAAGGATAACTTTTGAAAAGACCAGAGATCCACAGACTCTAATTGATACTTTGTTCAACCATTTCCCAAAAATGGAGAAGGGTGGCGGGTTTGAACTTTTGCGGAGCGTTAATAAGTATGGCTTAGATGTCATAAAACCTCCAACATCTGGGTATACAGTAGAATATTTAGCAGATAGCTGTTCCTTAGGGCAGAGTATTGTTTACATTCGGCCGTTACAAGAAGCCCTTGAGATGGAATCAAATTGTGATAAAGAGGTAAGAGCTATGCAGTATTTATTATTTCTTCATGCTAGCCTATACTTTTTAACAAGAGGCTAGTTTTTTAATTTTTGGCTGCAAGAACACCTAGGATTTTGATCAGTTTACATTTTAGCCAGTTCATACCGTGAATAAACAACATTCATTCTTATGTATTTTAAAGCAGTTGTTGAGCTAATTAGGCCTTTGTTCAGTAACATTTTCACTTATGGTTGAATTCTTTTAATTTTGTAGCCGTCAGAAGATTGTCCTCTACAAGCATGTTTTATTTGTGAGATGCTTATACCAGTAATTAGGATAAAACAACATATTGCAGAAACCCATCAGGTAATATTTGCATTTATCACACAAGGCTCGGAGAATATTAAATCCAGCAACTCATTTCATAAATTTGATATGATATAAACACTTCAAAAGTAAATTCATTTCATAAATTTGATATGATATAAAAACTTCAAAAGTAAAGCATGGGAAATATGATTATTCATTAGAATCTTTTCAAAAGCAATCCTTTAAACTTTTTGCTTTGCATTTGCAAATTTTGACAATGATACACACCTGAAATAACAAAATATTAGAAAGGAATCATTGGATGAAACAGTTTCAGATTTTCAAAAAATGCCTATAAAGTAGTTGGATAGCCATACACTGATAAAGCCGCATAATTTCTCATATTAAATACTTTGTAAATTGCATAGGGTGAAGATAGCTTACCAACTCTAAAGAAACGAAGACAAACAGCCATTCCAGATTATACAATTAAGGTATTTTGTGATTAAATCCATTTCTATCAACACAATTCATAGAGAGTGTCTATAATATCATTTTAATCAAACTGAGTTGTTTCACTTCTTAGTTAAAATTCTTAAAGGGGCACAATCTTGATTTTTAGTGGTCGTTTTGGGCCTTTGTTACATTTAAACAGTCCTCAGAAATACTCAAGCTCTAAGAAAATCGCAAAATACCTTGAAATATACCTCAAAAATTTCACTTTTTATTTTTTTCCGTGCTGTACGCGGCTGGTCTTCAGTCAGTCTGAAAATTGTGTGTCCTGTTGACAAAATCTACAATTGTTATTACATGTACTCTCTTTTTGTTTTATCAGTGTGGGCCTGCGCAGTAGTCTATTTATAACTCCTTGAATTTCCAATATGGCGGGACGTTCATAATATCTTAAGACATTATGATTTTCAAACACGGATAAATATGTATACCCATGGATTTGAAGGCTCAAATTTCAAAGGTAAGCTCTGTAGACTATGTCTGATTAGCTAAACAAAAGATTTCATGTGTTTGAGGCTGTCGGATGATTGTCCGAA
This sequence comes from Nipponacmea schrenckii, assembly GCA_030562195.1. Classification (NCBI taxonomy): domain Eukaryota; kingdom Metazoa; phylum Mollusca; class Gastropoda; family Lottiidae; genus Nipponacmea; species Nipponacmea schrenckii. Next base: position 19,945,215 of record CM060203.1, read on the forward strand.
ACAAATCAAGCCTGTGCCCCTTTAAGTGACTATAAGGTGAAATGTGTTAGTCATAG
>CM060203.1:19945770-20001127 GCA_030562195.1 Nipponacmea schrenckii
CGTAAGGTTTACATGTGTTTGCAAAATGTTGAAAAAAAATGCCATTTTTCCAAAAGCATATCTCGCTTACGATTTATCCGATTTTTACAAACTTTGGCTTCAACTAAAGCTTACGATGTCCTCTATAACTTTACGTTGGCTTTTTTTTATAAAATGAATATTTTTTTAAAAAAATTCAATTTTTCGTAAATGTACTCGCAAAATTTTGATTTCTATCAATATCTTCAAAACAAAACAAAATTTTCCAAAAAGCCAACGTAATTTTGTAGAGATACATGTAGACTTGCGTTGTGCAAAATTTCAACCTTCTATATTAAATAGCCTAGTAGATATGCTAATTTTAAGGGAATAATTGACGTTTTTTTCGTTCATCTTTCATACCCGATTTCTTAAAGTTGAAATGTCATAAAGAAATAAATTTTATTTTTTTGGATAGCTGAAAGTCCCCTCTTTCCATTGATATTTAAATATTTCAGATAGGTGGAAAAGAAGTGGTTGAAATCGTCTATTTTTTGTACATAGGTTTAGGTTGTCAACCCCCTTAAATCGAAAAATATTTAGTATCAGTTATTGCCCATGCGTTCAATTTTAGCTTGTAAGCACTCAAGAAAGAACAATTCTTAATGGATTTTGATAAAACTTGGCTTGAGTATTTGTTTTTACCCAAGGATGAACCTTATTGAAAATCAAATAAATCGAAATATATTTAGTGTCAGTTATTGCCCTTGTGTTTGAAAACGGGTTTAACTTTTTGGCTAATAAACACTCTAGAAGGTACAATTCATGACCACTGTTGACAAAACTCACTGAAATTGTTGGATATCGCAAGGGATGAGCCTAATTGAAAATTAAAAATATCAAAATATATCTAATATGAATTATTGCCCTTGTTCTTTTAAACGCGTTTGATTTTTGTCTCGTAATCACTCTACATGGCACAATTCTTGATGGATTTCGATGAAACTTGGTGTGAGAGTGTGTTATAACTCAAGGATGAACCCTATTGAAAATCAGCGAAATCGAAAATATTTTTAGTATGAGTTACTGCCCTTGTTCTTGAAAACGCATCCAATTTTAGCTTGTAAACACTCTAGAAAGAACTATTCTTAATGGATTTTGATTAACTTTGGCTTGAGTATTTGTTTTTACCCAAGGATGAACCCTATTATAAATCAAATAAATAGAAATATATTTAGTGTCAGTTATAGCCCTTGTTCTTGAAAACGCATTCAATTTTAGCTTGTAAACACTCTAGAAAGAACAATTTTTAATGGATTTTGATGTAACTTGGCTGGAGTATTTGTTGTCTCCCAAGGATGAACCCTATTGAAAATCGAAAAATATTTAGTAGAAGTTATTGACCTTGTTTTTGAAAACGCGTTCAATTTAACTCGTAAACACTCTAGAAAGAACAATTTTGAATGGATTTTGATGAAACTTGGCTTTAGTATTTGTTTTCTCACAAGGATAAACCCTATTGAAAATCAGATAAATCGAAAAATATTTAGTGTCAGTTATTGCGCCTGTTTTCAAAAACGCTTTCAACTTTTGGCTTGTGAACACTCTAAACATTCCTTTTTGACAAAACTCGCTGAAATTGTTTAATATCAACCAAGAATGAGCCTTATTAAGAATTAAAAATATCAAAATATTATTAAAATAATCATAAAAATACCGAAAAATATTTAATGAGTTGTTATAAGGTACAATTCTTGACAGTTTTTATACGCCCACATGAAATGGGGGGCGTATATTGTCGTCACCCACATCCGTCCGTCCGTCCGTCCGTCGGTCCGTCCGTCTGTCCATACGTCCGTCCGTCCACAATTGCTTGTAAACACTCTACACGCTGTAATTCTTGACGGATTTAGATGAAACTTAATATGAGTGTTTATGATCACGCAAGGATGAACCCTATTGAAAATCAGCGAAATCGGAAAAAAATTAGTATGAGTTTGTGCCCTTGTTCTTGAATGGCTCGTAAACACTCTACAACGTGCAATTCTTGACCGATTTTGATGAAATTTGGTGTGAGAGTATGTTATAACTCAAGGATAAACCCTATCGAAAATCAGCGAAATCGAAAAACATTTAGTATGAGTTATTGCCCTTGTTCTTGAAAACGCGTTCAATTTTAGCTTGTAAACACTCTTGGGAGAACAATTTTTAATGGATTTTAATGAAACTTGGCCTGAGTATTTATTATCTCCCAAGGATGAAGCCTATTGAAAACCAGTCAAATCGAAAAAAAATTAATATCAGTTATTGCCCTTGTTTTTATACGCCCACATTAAATGGGGGGCGTATATTGTCGTCACCCACATCCGTCCGTCCGTCCGTCCGTCCACAATTGCTCGTAAACACTCTACACGGTGTAATTCTTGACAGAATTAGATGAAACTTAATATGAGTGTTTATGATCACGCAAGGATGAACCCTATTGAAAATCAGCGAAATCGGAAAAAAATTAGTATGAGTTCGTGCCCTTGTTCTTGAATGGCTCGTAAACACTCTACAACGTGCAATTCTTGACCGATTTTGATGAAACTTGGTGTGAGAGTATGTTATAACTCAAGGATAAACCCTATCGAAAATCAGCGAAATCAAAAAACATTTAGTATGAGTTATTTCCCTTGTTCTTGAAAACGCGTTCAATTTTAGCTTGTAAACACTCTTGAGAGAACAATTTTTAATGGATTTTAATGAAACTTGGCCTGTGTATTTGTTATGATCCAAGGATGAAGCCTATTGAAAACCAGTCAAATCGAAAAAAAATTAATATCAGTTATTGCCCTTGTTTTTGAAAACGCGTTCAATTTTTAGCTTGTAAACACTCTACAAAGCACAGTTATTGACCGATTTTGACGAAACTTGCTGAAATTGTTTAATATCACCCAAGAATGAACCCTTTTGAAAATAGCACATATCGAAATATATTTAATAGGAATTATTGCCTTTGTTCTATAAAATGTGTTGGATTTTTGCCTTGTAAACACTCTACAAGTCACAATTCTTGAGCGATTTTGACATAACTTGGCATGAGTATTTGTAATCACCTAAGGATGAATCCTATTGAAATTCAGTTAAATCTAAAAATATTTAGTATCAGTTATTGCCCTTGTTTTTGAAAACGCGTTCAATTTTAGCTTGTAAGCGCTCTAGAAAGAACAATTCTTAATGGATTTTGATAAAACTTGGCTTGAGTATTTGTTTTTACCCAAGGATGAACCTTATTGAAAATCAAATAAATCGAAATATATTTAGTGACAGTTATTGCCCTTGTGTTTGAAAACAGGTTTAACTTTTTAATAAATACTCTAGAAGGTACAATTCATGACCAATGTTGACCAACTCACTGAAATTGTTGGATATCGCAAGGGATGAGCCTAATTGAAAATTAAAATTATCAAAATATATCTAATATGAATTATTGCCCTTGTTCTTTTAAACGCGTTCGATTTTTGTCTCGTAAACACTCTACATGGCACAATTCTTGATGGATTTCGATGAAACTTGGTGTGAGAGTGTGTTATAACTCAAGGATGAACCCTATTGAAAATCAGCAAAATCGAAAAAAAATTTTAGTATGAGTTACTGCCCTTGTTCTTGAAAACGCATTCAATTTTAGTTTGTAAACACTCTAGAAAGAACTATTCTTAATGGATTTTGATTAACTTTGGCTTGAGTATTTGTTTTTACCCATGGATGAACCCTATTATAAATCAAATAAATAGAAATATATTTAGTGTCAGTTATAGCCCTTGTTCTTGAAAACGCGTTCAATTTTAGCTTGTAAACACTCTAGAAAGAACAATTTTTAATGGATTTTGATGTAACTTGGCTGGAGTATTTGTTGTCTCCCAAGGATGAACCCTATTGAAAATCGAAAAATATTTAGTACAAGTTATTGACCTTGTTTTTGAAAACGCGTTCAATTTAACTCGTAAACACTCTAGAAAGAACAATTTTGAATGGATTTTGATGAAACTTGGCTTTAGTATTTGTTTTCTCACAAGGATAAACCCTATTGAAAATCAGATAAATCGAAAAATATTTAGTGTCAGTTATTGCGCCTGTTTTCAAAAACGCTTTCAACTTTTGGCTTGTGAACACTCTAAACATTCCTTTTTGACAAACTCGCTGAAATTGTTTAATATCAACCAAGGATGAGCCTTATTAAGAATTAAAAATATCAAAATATTATTAAGGGTGAACCCTATTGCAAATCATAAAAATACCGAAAAATATTTAATGAGTTGTTATTAGGTACAATTCTTGACAGTTTTTAATGAAACTAGAGACCCTAGAAAAAAATAGGTTGGTAGGTTGAATAATTCATTCCACTTATTGTAACCTTACTGAAAAGTTTTTATTTGAAATAAATGCTGCCAGTGGGCGTATATTACCTTGCCTGGCAAGCTATCTTTTAATAGATTTGATGAAATTTGGTATGAATATTGAAATAGGTTGTGAGTTTTTGGGCTTAAGTTACCTTGCCTGGCAAGCTATCTTTTTACTAGATTTAGAATTTGATGTCTGAAATTCTATTTTTGTTCGAAATTTCTGTGATAATAAGAAAATTTATTGGCAGAAGGTTATTTCTAAAAATAGTGGTTTTGTGTGCAGTGACAGTCAAGTAGATGTTGATAAAATATAGTGGTCTACTTTAATTGTCAAACTCAAAATTTTCATGGTGGTGATTAATTGAATTTGTGTTCAGAAACTAAGTTTTGGCCAGGCTTTCATTTGACATATTGGAAAGTTTGCAACGAGATTTCTTGAAAAGTATGAGATTGTTTTGTGATTTAAAGGGATAATGTATGATGGTAAAAAAAAATTCCAGAGATACATATGTACATTTTATGTTATTATTAATAAATTTTTAAAACAATTAATTTACAGTTGCAACAGAGTTAGTTTCCCTTTAAAAGCTCTTCTGCGTTAAAGATGAAAATTGCCATCTTAATCAGTGTGTGACGTCACAGTAGAACCAACTCGAATTACCTTTGTTTACCATCAAATATCTCACCATAGTGTTGGTATCAGCTAGGTGTGGGTGGTATTGCAAATTCTACATACCGCGTTTTTTTATTTATAGAATTCTGAGTATAGTCACTCAACATTCCCATGTTCAGGGTTATATGCCAATACAACTATCTGTCAGTATCATAATCACACAGGATAAGGTCTTTTTCTTTAAAGACACTAGAGAGGATTTGTCAGTTGTCACTTCTATGTCGCTGTCCATTGTCTTGCGTTCCTATGTTCACTTTTACACAGTTATTTTTTTCTTTATAAAGAACATGTGCTTCCTGTTGGTAACTGTACTAATAGTTCCATTCTATTACTAGGGTGTTCAGGACAAGTGACGTTATCCATTAAAATGTCTAGATTTTTAAATATAGAGTTAATTTTAGATATTTTTGAATGAAATTGATCTGAAGCGTATATAATATTACTGCATTGAGATAACTGTAAAAAGAAAATAGCGGTTAACTCGTCACAGGCCATTATAGAAGTATAAGGGTGGTACTTTTTTTTATAGGTATATATTATTATTTATATTATGGTACCGTCTTCATGACGTCATAGTCACTGGGTCTCCTTCTTATTGGCTGTTACTGCCATGTATTAAAATAACTGGCCAATAAAATGAATGTATTGGGATTCCCCAATCTCTGACCTTTCTATTTGCCAATAACGGAATATACTATTATCAATAGAAGGGGAAAGGGGAGATTTTGCTTGAAAAAAAGTCACATTTTGCACTGAAATATTAAGTTAAAATAACTTAAATCATGTTGATTTGAAATCAGTTACCATTTCTATTTTAGAAAGTACTTAATAGAATTATGTGGACATAAGCAGCCAGTAAAATCACTTTGAAATGGAACTAACACCCCCTCAACAATAACGAAATTGACTCTTCTGGTGTAGATCAAATGTCGGGTTTGTTTGTGTGTATTGAGTGGTTTGTTGATGAATTTGGCAAACCAGCATGATTAAAATCAAAATAAGACCAGCTGATTTTAAGATAAGCATAAAAAACACATGATTTTCTTTAATATTTTGACAGTGAGTGTCAGATAATCAGTATCGTGGTATTTTCAATGAGCATTTTTCAATGGATTTGAATGAAACTTGGTGTGAGCATTAGAATTGACAGTTTTTGAGTTATTGCCCTTGACTTAGTTACATCACATCAAAATTTATTGTTCATGCAATATAAGCTACAATTTTCAATGAATTTGAATGAAACATGGTATGTGAATTGGAATTGATAAGGCGGTGGTCAAGTTTTGAATTTGACAATTTTTTGATAAACGGTTTTCAAGTTGTTGCCCTTGACTTAATGAAATCACGTCAAAATTTTATTGTGAGTGCAATACAAGCTACAATATTTAATATGACTATTTTTCAAAGAATGGTTTGCGAGTTATTGCCCTTGACTTTGTAAATAGCGTCAAAATTTTATTGTGGGTGTGATAGAGGCTTCAATTTTCAAAGGGATTTTGATGAAACTTGGTATGAGTATTGAAATTGATAAGACGGCAGTCAAGTTCGAAATTGACGATTTTTCGATGAACATTTTTTGAGTTATTGCCCTTGAATTAGTAATATCTTCAAAATTTTATTGTGGGTGCAATAGAAGCTACAATTTTGATGAAATTGGTTGGAGCATTGGAATTGATATGACTTCAGTCAAGTTCGAATTTGACAATTTTTTTGATGAAGTTTTTAAGTTATTGCCCTTGACTTAGTAAAATCTTGTTATAATTTTATTGTTGATGCAATAAAACCTACAATTTTCAAAGGATTTTGATGAAACTTGGTGTGAGCATTGGAATTGATTAGACCTCGATCATGTTTGGATTTGACAATTTTTCAATGAACGGTTTGGAGGTCTTGCCCTTGACTTAGTAAAATTGAATCAAAATTCTATTGTGGTTGCAGTAAGAAGCGGCAATTTTCAAAGGATTTTGATGGAACTTGGTGTAAGCATTTGAATTGATAAGACAGTAGTCAAGTTTGAATATATAAAACAGAAGCAATCGATCTAAATAGTCAAAAAAGAACCTGAAAGAAAACCTATTGACCTTGGGAATTCGTCTAGTGACAGATTCTATAAAAATTTTTTTCAAAAAACGATATTATAAGTAGCGAGTTAAATTATGATAAGAAACTTATTGAAATAGAATCAATAATAAATAGATGGAACTTGCGAAATTTGACTATAATAGGAAAAAATCAAATTATAAAAACCTTCTGCATCCCTAAAATATCTTACCAATTCCTATCGATTCCAATTCCTGATAAAATAATACAATCGGTCAATAAACTCTTCTTGTCTTTTATTTGGAATGGCCCAGACAAAATTAAAAGAAATATTTTATGCCAAGATTACAATGAAGGGGGGCTTAGAATGATAGATATAAATGAATTTATAAAAAGTAAATGTATATTTTGGTTGAAAAAGCTCTTTTTAAACCCCGACCAAACATGGTTATTGACTTTTAATTATATTTTATCCCCTTTCAATGGTTCAATACTTGTTGCAAGTAACTATAATAATAATATCAAGTGTATATCTCGTTTTTATAATGAACTTTTTAGAAACTGGCATGGCATTTTTACGAAACATATTGAAAAGACTAATAGTTTTGAAAATCAAATAATTTGGTATAATTCCTCGATAAACTTGAATATTTCTAATTCAAAAAACTTAATTAATCTAGGTTTTGTGCATGTTTCCGATTTTCTTAATTTAGGTTATGATGATTATCAAAGCTATACAAGTAATATTAGATTCCTAATTGATACTATAAAAAATAAGCTTATGTCACATAATCCCAATACTGATAATATATTACCAAAAATTAGCATTTTAGAATATATAAATAGAATACTAAGAAATATATACCAAAAATCTCTGACAAACATTACAGCGAAGGATGTATACAATTTTAATGTAAAGCTAAAATATAAATGTCCATATGGTATAATTAAATGGCAAACGCTTTTAAGTGAAACATTCACAGACGATTTTTATAACGGGTATATTTAAAAATATAAGAATTGTGTGTAAAGATTCTCAACTTCAAAATTGTCAGTTTATGCAAGCTAAAATTAAGCAATACAAGTTTATGCACCTTTTGTAATTCAACAATCGAGACAATAGAACACCTTTTTATCCTTTGTTCTCATGCCAATATAATCTGGGAGTTTTTACAAACAGTATTTTCAAAAAATAATATTAATATGAAAATGAATAGTTTGAATATGACAACTTTTTTTAATGAATAGTTTTTTTATACGCCCACATGAAAACCCTGTCGGTCCGTCCGTCCGTCAACAATTACTTGTGTATGCGATACAGGCCAGAGTTTTTATCCGATTTGAATGAAACTTGGTATGTGTATTCATCTTGATAATATCTCGAACAAGTTCGAAAATGGCACGATTCCAGATGTCGGTTTATGAGTTTGGGCCCTTGATTAAATGAAAAAAAGTTAAAATTTACTAATGTACGCAATAGAAGCTGTAGTTTTTATCCGATTTGAATGAAACTTGGTATGTGTAATCATCTTGATAATATCTCAGACAAGTTCGAAAATGGCACGATTCCATATGTCAGTTTATGAGTTATGGCCCTTGATTAAATGGAAAACGTTAAAATTTACTTGTGTACGCAATAGAAGCTGGAGTTATCATCTGATTTGAATGAAACTTGGTATGTGTATTCATCTTAATAATATCTCGGACAAGTTCGAAAATGGCACGATTCCAGCTGTCGGTGTATGAGTTATGGCCCTTGATTAAATGAAAAAACGTTAAAATTTACTTGTGTATGCAATAGAAGCTCTAGTTTTCATCCGATTTGAATGAAAACTTGGTATGTGTATTCATCTTGATAATATCTCGGACAAGTTCGAAAATGGCACGATTCCAGATGTCGGTTTATGAGTTATGGCCCTTGATTAAATGAAAAAACGTTAATTTTTACTTGTGTACGCAATAGAAGCTATAGTTTGCATCCGATTTTAATGAAACTTGGCATGTGTATTCATCTTGATAATATCTCAGACAAATTCGAAAATGGCACGATTCCAGATGTCTGTTTATGAGTTATGGCCCTTGATTAAATGAATAAACGTTAAAATGTACTTGTCTATGTAATAGAAGCTATAGAAGCTATAGTTTTCATCCGTTATGAATGAAACTTGGTATGTGTATTCATCTTGATAATGTCTCGCCAGATGCCTGTTTATGAGTTATTGCCCTTGATTAAATGAGAAAATGTTAAAATTTACTTGTGTACGCAATAGAAGCTGTAGTTTTTATCCGATTTGAATGAAACTTGATATGTGTATTCATCTTGGTAATATCTCGGACAAGTTCAAAAATGGTACGATTCAAGATGTTGGTTTATGAGTTATGGCCCTGGATTAAATGAAAAAACATGGAATATTCTGTTTGCTGAAGTGGGCGTATGTTACCTTGCCTGGCAAGCTATCTTGAGTTTTTGCCCTTGACTTCAATATTCAGTTTATGTTTTTATGAGCCCACATTATAATGTGGTTATCTATTGTCATCACCCCTGTTCGTCTTTTTGACTGTCCACAGATGCTTGTGAACGCAATAGAGACTACAGTTTTCATTGGATTTGAATGAAACTTGCTGTGATCATTTATATTGATGAGATCTCGTACAAGTTCGAAATTAGCAATTTTTTGATGAATGGTTTTTGAGTTATTGCACTTGACTTAGTCAAAACGCGGCAAAATTGGCTTGTGAACGCGATAGAGACTACAGTTTTCAATGGACTTGAATGAAACTTGCTGTGATCATTTATATTGAAGAGATCTTGGACAAGTTCGAAATTAGCAATTTTGTGATGAATGGTTTTTGAGTTTTTGCACTTGACTTACCGGTAGTCAAAACGCGTCAAAATTGACTTGTGAACGTGATAGAGACTACAGTTTTCAATGGACTTGAATAAAACTTGCTGTGATCATTTGTATTGAAGAGATTTCTGTCAAGTTCAAAATTGGCGATTTTTTCGATTGAATGGTTTTTTAGTTATTCCCCTTGACTTCGTATAACGCATTAAAATTGGCTTCTAAATCCTATAGAGACTACAGTTTTCATCGGATTTGAATTTGAATGATACTTGCTGTGATCATTTATATTGATGAGATCTCGGACAAGTTTGAAAAAGGGATTTTTTCGATGAATGTTTTTTGATAGAGGGGGGGAAACTACTATCTCGTAGGTCCGGGAAAGTACGGGCCTAGGAATCAGACCTAATTTTTATTTCCTCGCACCGATCGATTCGAACCCACGGCAACTAGTCGCCTAGCAGACGACAGTCCAACTCGCTAACCACTGAGCCATTCACCACCCTAAAAAAGTGGTTTCAGAACTCAGTTTTAACGAGAAGTACTGTCGCCTACACGATTCAAATGAATGTTCTCTTACACCTGCTCGGGGAGACAGCCATATATCCTGGCACTGGCAGATTTAGATAGAGGGGGGGAAACTACTATCTCGTAGTTCCGGGAAAGCAGGGGCCTAGGAATCAGACCTAATTTTTTATTTCCTCGCACCGATCGGGGTTCGAACCCACGGCACCTAGTCGCCTAGCAGACGACAGTCCAACTCGCTAACCACTGAGCCATTCACCACCCTAAAAAAGTGGTTTCAGAACTCAGTTTTAACGAGAAGTACTGTCGCCTACACGATTCAAATGAATGTTCTCTTACACCCGCTCGGGGAGACAGCCATATATCCTGGCACTGGCAGATTTAGATAGAGGGGGGGGAGACTACTATCTCATAGTTCCGGGAAAGCACAGGCCTAGGAATCAGACCTAATTTTTTATTTCCTCGCACCGATCGGGATTCGAACCCACGGCTCCTAGTCGCCTAGCAGACGACAGTCCAACTCGCTAACCACTGAGCCATTCACCACCCTAAAATAACTATGCAAACAGACATTACGAAGTACATAATGTTAAGTATGCCTTATTAATTTATTATATACAAATAGTGTTTATTTGAATTTGCTGAAGTTTTGTTCTTGTCTAATCTTTTAACATTCAAGGTAAAATGTTCAAGATCATTGTAGAACGTTCTGGAATGTTAATCTTTTATTTGTTTATATTGTAGAAGTGCCATATTTGGTCATAGAATGTTCTGGAACTCCCCTGAATGTTCTAGGGCATTCTGAAATTAGAACTTTATAGAAAACTGAAATATATATAAGGGCATTTGTCTGAATATTAGATCAGATATGTTACAGCGCTCTTAATTGTTTACATGTGGGATTAAGGATTTGTGTGCTTGATCAGATGACTGTGAATTAACTTCAAGTTAGGATAAATCATTATTAAAGTGGATTTAACATTATACGTGGAGTAAGATTTTGTAAGTTAACATTTTGTTATGATATTTTTGTAATAAAGTTTAAGCTATTTCTATGATAATAAATATTAAATTATTGTAAACTATTTCATTGACTTTTTGATTTTTGCTGGCATACTTTTGGGTATTTCTGGCCCATAACAATAATGTGTTTTAAAAAACTACTCAATAAGCAAAATAGCAACATATGTTTTTGGTGTTGTCTTTTATTCGTCAATAAACAAAAATAAATCATTTCTTTTTTTTCGCAAATAATACGTGAAAAACAAATTTCTAATATCTTATACGTAAGGAATCCGTGTTCTTATAGGAAAATGAAGGGAGGTAATCAAATATCAGAATCGTGCTGATGCATTGCGATTTTTTTTTTCTATCGAAATGCATCGATAAGCAGGAACAAATCGCATTTCATTGATTTTACGGTGAATCGTTGCAGCCCTAATATTCTCACAGGCTGTAGCAAATTTGGAACTAATCCCAACTAGGTGTAAATATACTCACATCAGTAAAATCTGCATATAAGCAAAAAATACATATGCTTTAGACAGCTGTCAAGCTTGAACTTTTTTGTGAGTTATTGCTCTTGTAAAATAGTGTCAAAATGGTGTAGTGGCAGACGACAGTCCAACTCGCTAACCACTGAGCCATTCACCACCCTAAAAGAGTGGTTTCAGAACTCAGTTAGAGGGGGGGAAACTTTTATCTCGTAGTTCCGGGAAAGCACGGGCCTAGGAATCAGACCTAATTTTTTATTTCCTCGCACCGATCGGGATTCGAACCCACGGCACCTAGTCGCCTAGCAGACGACAGTCCAACTCGCTAACCACTGAACCATTCACCACCCTAAAAAAGTGGATTCAGAACTCAGTTTTAACGAGAAGTACTGTCGCCTACATGATTCAAATGAATGTTCTCTTACACCCGCTCAGACGATGAAATTACTTCGCTGGCAAGACAAGTCAAGAATAATGCTGACGAAAGGCTTAACGATTCGCTGTTAAATCCACCAAACGTCTTTTGAGCAAGACAACCATTTCACTCGGGTTAAATTTTTTGTACCAGTTTCTCACCAAATCCCTCCTTTGCTTTTAATTCCTGTTAGGATAAATGTTAATATTAAATAATCCCATTCCCCGTCACCAAACTTATATAATTCACATGTCCCTCATAATAAGTGTGAAAATATTTATAGATATCAGGATTATATTGCTAAAATAGTTCACGATATAATCGTCACAATATATCGTCATATCGTAATATTAAAATTAAAATATCGTGATATACAAAATTTCAATATCGCCCATCCCTATCCGCAATACAGGCTATAGTTTTTATCCGATCTTAATGAAACTTGATATACATGTGTATATTGATGATATCTCAGTCAAGTTCGAAACTGGAAATTATTGCATAAACGGTTTTTGAGTTATTGCCCTTGACTTAGTAAAAACGCGTCAAATTTGTGTTGTATCCACAATAGAGGCTACAGTTTTTATCCGATCTTAATGAAACTTGGTATACATGTATATATTGATGATATCTCGGTCAAGTTCGAAAATAGAAATAATCGCATGAGCGATTTTTGAGTTATTTCCCTTTACTTAGTAAAAACGCGTCAAATTTGAGTTGTATCCAAAATATAGGCTACAGTTTTTATCCGATCTTAATGAAACTTGGTATACATGTATATATTGATGATATCTCGGTCAAGTTCGAAAATGGAAATTATCGCATGAACGGTTTTTGAGTTATTGCCCTTGACTTAGAAAAATCTTGTCAAAATTTTAGTTTCGATGCAATAAATCCTCCAATTTTCAGAGGATGTTGATGAAACTTGGTGTGAGCATTGGAATTGATTAGGCCTCAATCAAGTTTGAATTTGACAGTTTTTCAATGAATTTTTTTAAGTTATTGCCCTTGACATAGTAAAATTGCGTCAAAATTCTATTGTGGTTGCAATAAGAAGCTTTAATTTTCAAAGGATTTTGATGGAACTTGGTGTAAGCATCAGAATTGATAAGACATTAGTCAAGTTTGAATTTCTGACTTTTTTTAACAAATGGTTTTTGGGTTATTGCCCTTGACTTAGTAAAATTGCGTCAAAAATATTTGTGGGTGCAAAATAAGCATACAATTTTTCAATAGATATGATGAAACTTGGTATGAGTTGAAATAGATAAGATGGTGGTCAAGTTCTAATTTGACAATTTTCCATGAACAATTTTTGAGTTTTTGCCCGTAACTTCAATATTAATTCAGTGAATGTTTTTTGAGTTATTGCTCTATTTATTTTTCAAATTCAATGCTGCCAGTGGGCGTATGTTACCTTGCCTGGCAAGCTATCTTCAATATTTGGCACAAGTACAGTCTTTTTATACATGCCGCAATCCGTTTTCATCAGCACTGTTTTACTAAAGCACCCCCCCCCCCCCCCAAACTGTTGTAAAGCTATCGATTTGAAACTTGCCAGAGGGGTACTTATATGTGTCCTGAATATTCACAGACGATTCCAACCATTCCTTCTATTTATAATTAGCTTTTCGGGACGTTGGAGAAACAAAATGACTTCCAAAGTTCGGATTTATATTTTCTCTCAGCGCTTTCATTTTTTTCGTTTTTTTCACTGGCTTTTTCAACCACAACATTTTTTTGACATTATTTGAATCTTATTAAATATATTAGGGAAATTAATTACGACATGTGCAATACCATACTGCTATTTCTGGGAAAAAAATATTGATAACTATGCAAACAGACATTACGAAGTACATAATGTTAAGTATGCCTTATTAATTTATTATATACAAATAGTGTTTATTTGAATTTGCTGAAGTTTTGTTCTTGTCTAATCTTTTAACATTCAAGGTAAAATGTTCAAGATCATTGTAGAACGTTCTGGAATGTTAATCTTTTATTTGTTTATATTGTAGAAGTGCCATATTTGGTCATAGAATGTTCTGGAACTCCCCTGAATGTTCTAGGGCATTCTGGATTAGAACTTTATAGAAAACTGAAATATATATAAGGGCATTTGTCTGAATATTAGATCAGATATGTTACAGCTCTCTTAATTGTTTATATGTGGGAACTAAGGATTTGTGTGCTTGATCAGATGACTGTGAATTAACTTCAAGTTAGGATAAATCATTATTAAAGTGGATTTAACATTATACGTGGAGTAAGATTTTGTAAGTTAACATTTTGTTATGATATTTTTGTAATAAAGTTTAAGCTATTTCTATGATAATAAATATTAAATTATTGTAAACTATTTCATTGACTTTTTGATTTTTGCTGGCATACTTTTGGGTATTTCTGGCCCATAACAATAATGTGTTTTAAAAAACTACTCAATAAGCAAAATAGCAACATATGTTTTTGGTGTTGTCTTTTATTCGTCAATAAACAAAAATAAATCATTTCTTTTTTTTCGCAAATAATACGTGAAAAACAAATTTCTAATATCCTATACGTAAGGAATCCGTGTTCTTATAGGAAAATGAAGGGAGGTAATCAAATATCAGAATCGTGCTGATGCATTGCGATTTTTTTTTTTCTATCGAAATGCATCGATAAGCAGGAACAAATCGCGATTCATTGATTTTACGGTGAATCGTTGCAGCCCTAATATTCTCACAGGCTGTAGCAAATTTGGAACTAATCCCAACTAGGTGTAAATATACTCACATCAGTAAAATCTGCATATAAGCAAAAAATACATACGCTTTAGACAGCTGTCAAGTTTGAACTTTTTTGTGAGTTATTGCTCTTGTAAAATAGTGTCAAAATGGTGTAGTGGCAATTTTCAATGGATTATGGTGAAACTTGGTGCAAGCATTGGCATTTAGAAAATTTTCAATGAATGTTTTTGAGTTATTGCGCAATTTATGATTCAAATTTAATGCAACCATTGGGCGAATGTTAACTTGCCTGGCAAGCTATTTTAATGAAACTTGGTGTGATTATTGGAATTGATAAGATGCCGGTCAAGTTCAAACTTGTCAATTTTGATGAACGGTCTTTTTTTATTGCCCTGTAATTTTATTGTGGATGCAATAGAAGCTACAATAATCAATGGATTTGGATGAAGCTTATTGTGAGCTTTGGAATTGATAAGACAGCAGTCAAGTTCAAATTTGACGACTTAGATGAAGAGTTTGATTGTGTATATAGATGCTATCAATCAAAGGATAAAATGATTTAACAATGCTGATGTGTTGTCGTAGGTTACCTTGCCTGGCAAGCTATCTTATCATTTATATTGATGTTGGTTAAGTTTGAATGTGATGATTTTGCAAAAAACAGTTCTGGAGTTATTGCCCTTGTCTCAGTAAAGCAATAAACAGAGTAACAGCCTTAATACATCAATACATTTACTGCCAAGAGAGTGTATCAAGCTTGACCACTGTGATTTTTAGTGAATTTAAATTAAATTTTGTGTGTATAATATTATCTAAAAGATAAATTTTGGTTCATTTCTACAAATACTAATGGAGTTTCAACCTGTGTTAAAACAGAAATATACTTTAAAGTGGGCATATCTTGCTAGGCAACTGCTTGTTTGATTCGTGTACATGTTTTAAACTTTCTTTCTTTTATTTCAGTATGAAATGAAGATACAACTTGTGTTTACAGGAAGACATGCAGTCTTTAGATGTATAGATTTTCACAATGGAAGAGGAATAATTCCAAACTCAAGTTCCTTACAAGTTAAAACAAATTGTATTGAAAAAGTTCAGGACCTTTTACCAAGGTTAACCAATCCTGTATGGAAAGGAATTTGTCATAGGGAATTTCATACATGTCGGTCATTATGTTCTTCAGAATCTGATGGAAACAACAAAACATGTAAAGAACCAGATAACATTTCTACAGATTCTGATGGAAACAACAAAACAAGTAAAGAACCAGATAACATTTCTACAGATTCTGATGGAAACAAAAAAACAAGTAAACCAGATAAGAGTTCTACAGATCCTGAGGAAAGTAAAATCGGAAGAAAACGTACAAAAAATATTATGTGCGACATCTGTAGTAAATCTTTTGCTTCAAATAGTTCCCTAACAGTTCATCAAAGAATTCATACTGGAGAGAAACCCTATACATGTGATATTTGTAATACGTCATTTCGTCATAAAAGTGCTTTAACAGAACATATGAGAACACATACTGGAGAGAAACCCTATACATGTGATATTTGTAATAAGTCATTCTGTCAATCAGGTCATTTAACAACACATATGAGAACACATACTGGAGAGAAACCCTATACATGTGATATTTGTAATAAGTCATTTCGTCATAAAAGTGCTTTAACAGAACATATGAGAACACATACTGGAGAGAAACCCTATACATGTGATATTTGTAATAAGTCATTCTGTCAATCAGGTCATTTAACAACACATATGAGAACACATACTGGAGAGAAACCCTATACATGTGATATTTGTAATAAGTCATTCAGTCAAAGCAGTTCTCTAACAACACATCTGAGAACACATACTGGAGAGAAACCCTATACATGTGATATTTGTAATAAGTCATTCAGTCAAAGCGGTGCTTTAACATTACATATGAGAACACATACTGGAGAGAAACCCTATACATGTGATATTTGTAATAAGTCATTCAGTCAATCAGGTAGTTTAAACACACATAAAAAGACTCACAAGAACTGATTTTTTTTCAGTTAGATATTTTGAACTATGTTTTTTGGCTGCTACTAGTAGTATTTCAATGTGTGGTTATATATATAGAGAATTAAGAAAACTTATCTTAGTTGCTCTTAAATTGCAGTACCTGAAGTAAAAATTCTAGTGCACTGGTCTTAATGATATAGTATTTTTTTACAAGATAAATGAAATTATGAAATCAGTTGATTAAATACAAATATGAATTATTAAAATCTTATTTTAATACGATTGATTATGTTGTAGATTATATTAATATTACGACCCCTGTTATATGTATAAAGTTTGTTATTATTGGTATTTGTAGATTATATTAATATTACGACCCCTGTTATATATTTGTAAAGTTTGTTATTAATGGTATTTGTAGATTATATTCATATTACAACCCCTCTTATATTTATAAAGTTTGTTTAGATTAACGTATCTCAATAAATTGGAGAGTTTTCTAAAGGGAGTCAACTGTATTTAAGTCAAGACCACAGTAATCGTATTGTTCCATAACATTTAGCACAAGACGGCAACAAAAATATCATTAAAACTGCACAAACAAATAAAAGTTTAAATAGAAATATATAAACAATGTTTAACATCAACTAACTAGTGATTGGGAAGTGAAGTGCTTTATTTACCAAATATGAATAAATTTATGCAAATTAATAATTCAGTCAGATAAGTTTGTCATATGCATGTGAAATTCTGACACCTTCATCTCTGTTTAGGTCTGGCTGGTATCTTCTGATGTTGATGGCTTCATGAAGTCTCCTGGTTTTATCAATATGCTTATTTAATGTTAAATAACATTAAATGTTTTAACATGAAGCCATCAACATCAGAAGATACCAGCCAGACCTAAACAGAGATGAAGGTGTCAGAATTTCACATGCATATGACAAACTTATCTGACTGAATTATTAATTTGCATAAATTTATTCATATTTGGTAAATAAAACACTTCACTTCCCAATCACTAGTTAGTTTTATATGATGTTATTCACTATTAATAAAACAATTATTTACTTAATCTTCAATTAACCTCCTTAATTGAATCAGAATTGTATGTTATTTTAAGTATCAGTTTCCTTTTTTATCATACCTTTATTAAACATAAATGTATTTGCAATAATAAAACATTTTATCTCTTGTGTTATTTAAATAATAACCTTTCTTAATTGAATCAGAATTGTATGTTATTTTAAGTATTTTTCCTTTTTATCTTACCTTTTAACATTAATGTAGTTGCAATAATAAAATATTTTATCTCTTGTGTTATTTAAATAATAAGTACAATTGTATATATATCGTTGCCTATCATGTCTTGTCATTCTGTGCCTGAGGACGGCGGGGGAAACACGCCGAAACGTAGCATAAACTTTAACCAGTGATTGTTGTTCCATAAAGCTGTGCATATATATCGTACTCACAATTGCTAAATGCCATTTAAAGACTTAACTCAAACAATTTTGGCCTATTGATCAAAGTCATATACCGACATAGTAAGCTAACAGATTTCCTGTCAATTATCATAATTGGTAATCACGATTGTTGATTAAAAGTATTCTACCTACATACCAAGCTAACGGCTTCTTTCCAGCTAGGTATATATAATGATCCAAATTTTAAAACATGTTATATTCTCTGAAATATTCAAAATGGCATCATGTGTTTCATGTAATGAAGAAGTTAGACCGCGCCAAGAGACCCTTCAGTGTGACGGATGCCAACGTTTTCAGCACAGAAGATGTGGTATGGAAATGTCCCGGGATTTTTATAGGAAAATGGTACGTGGGGAAGAAATTTTAGATAGATGGCTGTGTAACGAATGAAAGATTGAGTAAGTATATTAATTATTTCGTTTATTGGGCGACCTAAGGTCATTGTAGGCGGTACTTTGATAATGAATATTTATTTTTGGTACCTTTGATAATGAATATTAAAGGGATAATAGGCGTTAGAATACACTCGTCCTACGGCTTATATTTGTGTTTCATATTGACTATTAGTTAAATAAGTATGCATCCCACACTTTACCAAATTTTAAAAAGCCACAATAAAAAAATATTCGGAATTTTAAAAAAAAGTGAGCCAGCGACGATTCCATTCAGTTTGAGAATAAAAGCGTCTGGTAAATTAACGCTAAAACATCATTGTGGAATTCAACAGTAGGGGTCAAGGACGCGTGAAAACCCACATGTTAGAGTTACTTCCCTTTATATTTACACGATTTGAAAATCGCTTGATGGATGGCTCAAGCGTTTTATGATTAACTACTTTATTTTGGGGATTTATCGGATTTTAGAGGGATTTTGATGTATAGGTAAGTCCACTGATGGATATATACTGTTATTGTCCAAATTTGAGTGAACTTAAAATTTTATGTTCGTTCTAACGCCTATTATCCCTTTAATTTTTGGTACCTTTGATAATGAATATTTATTTTTGGTACCTTTGATAATGATTATTTATTTTTGTTTATTAACAGTGATTTACCCACACCAGATCTGCCCGAAGTTCTCTGGACGATGATGAGTTAGCACAGGTTGAATTTGCAAGAAGGGAAGATATTGCGGAATTGTCAATGGAGGATAATATTGTAGATGGTGGAATCCTGGATAATGAACCGGTAGCCTACAATTTCGTTGACCAAGGAACTCAGAATAAACCAATTTCGGTTGACAGCAAAGGCGTTACCTATTGTCGTCAAGTGCAGATGGAACAGTCTAGCTACTGGAGGTGTTCTGTGAGAAACAAAAATTTGACTGCCACGCGACGGTTATCTTTCAGGAACATTTAAACCTGGAGTGAATGAACATGTTCACGCTTCAAGACCTGGTCATTTGCCGGCCGTTGAGGGGTGCACAGTAAGTTAAATCGAAAGGCCACAAGGGGAAACGTCGAATTATATTTATTGATTAAATTATTACACGGAAGAGGCCCTTCTCGTAAAGATCAACATAAAGTTAATTTCTGAGAAAAAAGTTTGTGGCAGGCAGCAGAAGGGCACAAGGACTGTTCAATTTGAAATTTTTAGAATATGGGCAGAATATTAAGCCCGCAACAGGTGTTGAAGGATGTCGGTCGACTTGTGGCCCGCTAAACAGTTAAACAACTGTGGAATATTTTAACAACTCAACTACCGGCGGGCGGTGGCCTTTTGTGTACATAATTTTTGTTATACTATTTTCACAAAATTGTTATTAAATATTAAAGAATTATTCAAAATAATTGATCTTATTATTTACTAAAATATTTTGTACCGTTTTAGCGGAGTTGTTATCGTTTTAACCGAAAATTTCTGTTACCATTTTGGTGGACTTGTTACCGTTTTGACTATTAAAATTTGTTACCGTTTTGACATGTTACGGTTTTAACTGGTATTCTTTAGAAGTACCTATTTACTTTATTATTCTCATTGGCATCTGTTCAAAAACGTAAAGATCCCTCGGGGTTTGAAGACGAGGACAAATCAGTTGTTTTATAAGATTTTGAAAAAAACAGAGATGTCATTCATCCGAGAGGTATAGACCACCATACTCCTTGTGTAAAAAGTAGTCCTTAAAAAAAATGGCCGACTTACTGAGAAATTTAGTGTATTTTTAGATAAGTTTTCGGTTCAATTGGATTTATTTTTGCAGATTCTAAGATTGGGCTATTGTGTTTGTTTGCGGTTTGATTAAATACAAATATGAATTATTAAAATCTTATTTTAATACGATTGATTATGTTGTAGATTATATTAATATTACGACCCCTGTTATATGTATAAAGTTTGTTATTATTGGTATTTGTAGATTATATTAATATTACGACCCCTGTTATATATTTGTAAAGTTTGTTATTAATGGTATTTGTAGATTATATTCATATTACAACCCCTCTTATATTTATAAAGTTTGTTTAGATTAACGTATCTCAATAAATTGGAGAGTTTTCTAAAGGGAGTCAACTGTATTTAAGTCAAGACCACAGTAATCGTATTGTTCCATAACATTTAGCACAAGACGGCAACAAAAATATCATTAAAACTGCACAAACAAATAAAAGTTTAAATAGAAATATATAAACAATGTTTAACATCAACTAACTAGTGATTGGGAAGTGAAGTGCTTTATTTACCAAATATGAATAAATTTATGCAAATTAATAATTCAGTCAGATAAGTTTGTCATATGCATGTGAAATTCTGACACCTTCATCTCTGTTTAGGTCTGGCTGGTATCTTCTGATGTTGATGGCTTCATGAAGTCTCCTGGTTTTATCAATATGCTTATTTAATGTTAAATAACATTAAATGTTTTAACATGAAGCCATCAACATCAGAAGATACCAGCCAGACCTAAACAGAGATGAAGGTGTCAGAATTTCACATGCATATGACAAACTTATCTGACTGAATTATTAATTTGCATAAATTTATTCATATTTGGTAAATAAAACACTTCACTTCCCAATCACTAGTTAGTTTTATATGATGTTATTCACTATTAATAAAACAATTATTTACTTAATCTTCAATTAACCTCCTTAATTGAATCAGAATTGTATGTTATTTTAAGTATCAGTTTCCTTTTTTATCATACCTTTATTAAACATAAATGTATTTGCAATAATAAAACATTTTATCTCTTGTGTTATTTAAATAATAACCTTTCTTAATTGAATCAGAATTGTATGTTATTTTAAGTATTTTTCCTTTTTATCTTACCTTTTAACATTAATGTAGTTGCAATAATAAAATATTTTATCTCTTGTGTTATTTAAATAATAAGTACAATTGTATATATATCGTTGCCTATCATGTCTTGTCATTCTGTGCCTGAGGACGGCGGGGGAAACACGCCGAAACGTAGCATAAACTTTAACCAGTGATTGTTGTTCCATAAAGCTGTGCATATATATCGTACTCACAATTGCTAAATGCCATTTAAAGACTTAACTCAAACAATTTTGGCCTATTGATCAAAGTCATATACCGACATAGTAAGCTAACAGATTTCCTGTCAATTATCATAATTGGTAATCACGATTGTTGATTAAAAGTATTCTACCTACATACCAAGCTAACGGCTTCTTTCCAGCTAGGTATATATAATGATCCAAATTTTAAAACATGTTATATTCTCTGAAATATTCAAAATGGCATCATGTGTTTCATGTAATGAAGAAGTTAGACCGCGCCAAGAGACCCTTCAGTGTGACGGATGCCAACGTTTTCAGCACAGAAGATGTGGTATGGAAATGTCCCGGGATTTTTATAGGAAAATGGTACGTGGGGAAGAAATTTTAGATAGATGGCTGTGTAACGAATGAAAGATTGAGTAAGTATATTAATTATTTCGTTTATTGGGCGACCTAAGGTCATTGTAGGCGGTACTTTGATAATGAATATTTATTTTTGGTACCTTTGATAATGAATATTAAAGGGATAATAGGCGTTAGAATACACTCGTCCTACGGCTTATATTTGTGTTTCATATTGACTATTAGTTAAATAAGTATGCATCCCACACTTTACCAAATTTTAAAAAGCCACAATAAAAAAATATTCGGAATTTTAAAAAAAAGTGAGCCAGCGACGATTCCATTCAGTTTGAGAATAAAAGCGTCTGGTAAATTAACGCTAAAACATCATTGTGGAATTCAACAGTAGGGGTCAAGGACGCGTGAAAACCCACATGTTAGAGTTACTTCCCTTTATATTTACACGATTTGAAAATCGCTTGATGGATGGCTCAAGCGTTTTATGATTAACTACTTTATTTTGGGGATTTATCGGATTTTAGAGGGATTTTGATGTATAGGTAAGTCCACTGATGGATATATACTGTTAATTTGAGTGAACTTAAAATTTTATGTTCGTTCTAACGCCTATTATCCCTTTAATTTTTGGTACCTTTGATAATGAATATTTATTTTTGGTACCTTTGATAATGATTATTTATTTTTGTTTATTAACAGTGATTTACCCACACCAGATCTGCCCGAAGTTCTCTGGACGATGATGAGTTAGCACAGGTTGAATTTGCAAGAAGGGAAGATATTGCGGAATTGTCAATGGAGGATAATATTGTAGATGGTGGAATCCTGGATAATGAACTGGTAGCCTACAATTTCGTTGACCAAGGAACTCAGAATAAACCAATTTCGGTTGACAGCAAAGGCGTTACCTATTGTCGTCAAGTGCAGATGGAACAGTCTAGCTACTGGAGGTGTTCTGTGAGAAACAAAAATTTGACCTGCCACGCGACGGTTATCTTTCAGGAACATTTAAACCTGGAGTGAATGAACATGTTCACGCTTCAAGACCTGGTCATTTGCCGGCCGTTGAGGGGTGGCACAGTAAGTTAAATCGAAAGGCCACAAGGGGAAACGTCGAATTATATTTATTGATTAAATTATTACAGGAAGAGGCCCTTCTCGTAAAGATCAACATAAAGTTAATTTCTGAGAAAAAAGTTTGTGGCCGGCAGCAGAAGGGCACAAGGACTGTTCAATTTGAAATTTTTAGAATATGGGCAGAATATTAAGCCGCGACAGGTGTTGAAGGATGTCGGTCGACTTGTGGCCCGCTAAACAGTTAAACAACTGTGGAATATTTTAACAACTCAACTACCGGCGGGCGGTGGCCTTTTGTGTACATAATTTTTGTTATACTATTTTCACAAAATTGTTATATTAAATATTAAAGAATTATACAAAATAATTGATCTTATTATTTACTAAAATATTTGTTACCGTTTTGGCGGAGTTGTTACTGTTCTAACCGAAAATTTCCGTTACCGTTTTGGTGGACTTTTTACCGTTTTGACTATTAAAATTTGTTACCGTTTTGACATGTTACAGTTTTAACTGGTATTTTTTAGAAGTACCTATTTACTTTATTATTCTCATTGGCATCTGTTCAAAAACGTAAAGATCCCTCGGGGTTTGAAGACGAGGACAAATCAGTTGATTTATAAGATTTTGAAAAAAACAGAGATGTCATTCATCCGAGAGGTATAGACCACCATACTCCTTGTGTAAAAAGTAGTCCTTAAAAAAAATGGCCGACTTACTGAGAAATTTAGTGTATTTTTAGGTAAGTTTTCGGTTCAATTGGATTTATTTTCGCAGATTCTAAGATTGGGCTATTGTGGTTTGCTTATGTCAGGTTTGATTCATTGTTAAAACAATACTGAACTACAGAAGGCTTTCTTGCTTTATGGGAGTTAGTGAAATCCTCAAATTTGGACATATATTTGCTAAGTTCATTTTACTAAACTTTTTTTTCAAATTTTTATTATCATTTATAGTGATAATTAGACTTGAAGCACATATTGATACTTTTTATAGCTTGTTCACATAAACTGGTAGCTTTTAAGAAAGTGTCATGGTTTTGCCAACTTGCAAAGTTTAGGCTACCTTTCCCTTAAGAGAATATGTTTTTACCATGTGATTTTTTCTTTCCCTCATTCCCAACCTCAACTCTGCTTGGCTAATTCACGTAAAAGTCCATTGAAGATGTTAGAATGTGATTCTATTCCAAGTCCTTCAAAGTTTTCTTTGACATTGTCAAAGTCCTTCAAACATTTTGACTTACAAGAATACAACTTTTGATTGCGTTATTCGATTTCTAGGATCCTACCAAATGCAATGAAATTTACTTACGGTTAGAAATGAACGGCTAAATACAGTCCTCAACATTTTCAAACAAATTTACGGTGTCAACTCAACAACAAAATTTAATAATCAGTTTTTTGTGTAAAGTAATGACGAAGTTACAATTGCTCTTCAACACGCTGTAATTTTATTTCCGGTGACGTATAACAGTCAATTCGGAGAAATGTCAAAAAGGAGACGTGTCAAATAGGAGACATGTCAAATCGGCAGTTATCTCGGAGGAAATATTTAAATAATATATTATCATTGTGAATCTTGCGCGTTTGGATCTCTACACGAGACGACAAAGCTAACATATAAGATTTGTTATTTATATAAATAGAAATACTGTCTTCGCAGAAATGTGATGACGAAAATGTTCGAGGATACGAAATTTCTGAATGAATAAAGGAAAGAAAAAAAAATTAGCACAATTCTTAAAGAATGCGATGTCTCACATACGACACAATTTAACTTTAGCCTACTTTTCACCTGGTGATAAAAAAAAAAGTTATTGATTAAAAATCGAACTTTGGCACCAACTCAAAAAGTTAGGAAATTTCGAATTAAATATCAAAGTTAAAGAAAGTAGAGTTGATAATTAATTGTTGATCTCAAATGAAACCTGTAAGCCTAATGCTATAAAAACGCTTCTCTTTTTAATGAGTTGATTGTAGTCTGACGAAATAGCAAGTATTGTGGTAGTTATCTTTCCCTAACCGGAAGTTATAATTTAACCAATCAGAGGAAAGCACTAGAAAATTCTGGTAAAGATGAAGATGAAACAAAACCAGAACTGAAAGTTTTAGAGATTAGGCTGGTTGATAATGTAGTGGTGTAATACTTATTGGGTAGATTATCTGTATATATTTATGGTTGGTCAGTTGGCATAATGTCATGTTGGCTGTTTGGTTTAAAGTGATAATTAGTTTTCACTCATCATGAGTAATCTTGAGTAGTTTTCTTACTATAGGTGGCAGTTGTTTGTTTCTTAGTTACTTTTCATTTATGTTTTCTATAAGACAGCAGCCTTGAAAGTGTCTCTAGAAAGTGTCTCTATAGTATCTTTATAGTATTATATATTGTGGATATAGAAGTGTAATCTGTTTCCTGTCCTTTGGTTTAACCCCGTTACACTAGTTTGTCTTCCAGTTGACCCCATGGTAGAGATCATGATGTATATGCGTTTTGAAAAGAGTTAGCTTGCTCTATTACATGCATGACATTCAGGAATAGAGCAAATCTGTAATAATTGAACCAATTTGATATTATATGTGCTATCGTTTTTTCACTATAGACGTGGTTTTTATGGGGAGAGAGAAACAATTGTTAATCATCTGGACCAAGCAGCTGAGTTCATAGATACTGATTTTTTAAAAAATGGATAGTGATAATGAAGAAGAAACCTAAAAACAAAGAAAAAGGGCGTGTAATACCACAAAATCAAAATGGTCAATAGAGGAAGAGATTAAAGAATTATTTAAGAATTTCTTAGAAAAAGAAAAAAAGAGCTGTATAAAACATACACCAGATTAATTGTAAATGTCACTATAGGGCAGATCAAAGGTTGTTTGTAGCGTGTTCTATCTCCTGTTTTTTAGTAGGACTGATAATGAATATTGTTATCACTAATATCAGTATTTTATCTCAACTTGATATATCCTACTAACCTTTATTTTAAACATCAGGGATTAACAATTTTAGTCTTTGCAGAGTTAGGCTATGTCTGGAGTTTCTATAAACAGGCAGTATTACAACAGTGGACCACAGTCTAGAATATAATCCAGAGGTTATGTCAGACAATAATATAACAGTGAACCACTTTCTACACTAGATTAATTGTAAATGTCACTATAGGGCAGATCAAAGGTTGTTTGTAGCGTGTTCCATCTCCTGTTTTTTAGTAGGACTGATAATGAATATTGTTATCACTAATATCAGTATTTTATCTCAACTTGATATATCCTACTAACCTTTATTTTAAACATCAGGGAATAAACAATTTTAGTGAGAATTATTTCATGGAGTTTCTAATATAACACATTATTACAATCAACAACAGCTAAATGACTAACCTTAACTTACTTCAGAAACTAAATCAGTTGATACACTTTTAATAGATAATGATAAACACAATAGGCAGATCAAATTTATTACGTTTCAGCCTGATAAGTTTTATGAGAAATAATGAGGTTAAAACATCATATTTTCTATATATTCTCTAACAGCTAACTGGGAATAACTTTTGAAACATCAGACTGGATTTTAAATAACCAATAATACCAATAACAATATTAGCATGATCTAAAAAAGCGTAAACCTCTTGAAATATATTACTCATACGAACAAGTTGGGTTGACAAATTTTAAAACTGATCCGGCAAATATTACAGTTTGAAGCGATAATAAGTTTTATCAGAAAATTTATACTTAAACTTGCCTTTATTATTCAACAGTAAACTTACTCCAAAAAACTATTATCCATACAGATGCATTTGATTATTGAAAATCGCTAAATAAATGATTAAGAGTTTTTAAAAATTGACTTATTTTTGTGAGTTTTCTAGATTTTCAGGATTTTGTTACTTTATGACACCAGGTAAGTTCCTGATGAATATATACTCATATTGACCATTCTTGAGAACTAAAATTTTATGTTCATGCTAAGACACAGTATCCCTTTAAATAGAGAAAAACACAATAAGATAATATATATACGATCACCTGATTAGATTTTTAAAAAGGGGCGTAAACCATCATATGACTATATATTCTCTTATTCACATCAGACTGGTTGGTGAACAGATTATCTAATGAATTCGTGGAAATTTAAACATGTGACGTGATTATTCGTGGAAACTTATTCTGTGTTAGATTGATAGTTTATATTGATATAGAGAGATCTAACTATAGTCGTGTTATTATTTCAACTAGAGGTAGACAGAACAAGTTATTGGTTATTAAGTCTCTATAAGAAAACAAGACATTTCTAAGGAGCCTAGACTAAAGTTTTATATGTTCAACAAGGTGTGATCTATAGAAGAAAACAAAATGGCCACTGCCTTAGTGAGCAACACACCGGAATGTTCCATTTGTTGTGAAGTTTTTAAAACACCTAAAGTTATAAACTGTGGACATACATTCTGCCTGGAATGTATTGAAAGATACATTGGTGATAAAACGGAGACATTTGCCTGTCCTATCTGTCAGCAGAAGTTCAGATTCCTGAAGGTGGTGCCAAGAAGTTTCAATAACCAACTGTTATGGTTCCAACAATCGGCCATATAACACAAGTTACTGGTACAACATCACCTACAACACAAGTTACTGGTACAACATCACCTCCAACACAAGTTACTGGTACAACATCACCTACAACACAAGTTACTGGTACAACATCACCTACAACACAGTTTACAGCCAAAACCTCTTCCAAGGTAAAATACCTTTGCTCTTGTAATAGAGTGAGACCAATAGACTACTATTGTCTAACTTGCCACTGTGTTTTGTGTCATAAATGTTTTCTGAAAGAACACAACGGTCACGAGTATTTGGATGTAGAATGTGAAACTGTAAAAGAAAAAGCTACAGAGCTTGTTTTAACCTCAGAGAAATTCATCCAAAATAAAATCAAAGACTTGGAAGAAACTCATGTGGCGTTAGTAGAAGCGAGAGAGACACTCCAGCGTTTTACTGAAGATGCTTGTAGCAGAATAACCAAACAAACTGATAAAATAATAGCAGATATAAAGGCTAGCCGTGAGAGAATCATGACAGACATCAAAAATAAATCCGAAGAATCAGAATCGAAATTGACGGAAAGTGACCAGAAAATTATGGGAGATTTAAAAAATTTCAAACTGAATCTGGAGACGAATTTTCCTTCTTTAACAGAAGATTCCGATTTACAAATTCTAGTTTCACTTGAAAAAATAAAAGAGCTAGAAGAATTGTGTAAAGATGTGAAAGTTGAAACACCATCAGTGGTTCAGTATCTTGATTGGGTAGAAAAAGATTTTAGTGTAAATATTGACATGTTAGGATCCACAATATCACATACCCAAACTACACAAGTCTAATTCATATCAATTTTATTTTAATATAAATGATATTAAGAAGGATGGTAAGAGTATTACAGTCAAGACAAGTTTAGTTACAGTAACTTGGTATGGAGTTGTAGTGTATGTAGGAGGTATGGTGGTTATTTATATATTTATATGAACTATTACCAGATGACAATCCCAGATTAACTATTGTTATATTGATAGTACAATCAGTGTATTGAATATTGATGACAGTAAAACTATAACTCAAACATTTAGTAACAAGAGAGTAGAGAGAGGAGGCTGGGGTTGTTATTGGTGGGAATCTATCACCTGGTCTGAACTGACTGATAAAAACAAGGGTTATTTAAATTCTAAAAATCAGTTTGTTGTCCAACTAGATATTACACAGATCAGAGAATTATCATTGAAATAAAGTTTATTTCACAATTCAATCTGTTATACCTAGGTCAGTCTACTTTCCTTATATTATATATTTCTGTAAATTTGTATTTTATTGTAAATATTTGTAATTATATATGTAAGATGATATTTTCGAGAATTAAGATATTTGACCTTGTTGAAATTATTTAGATTAAAGCTAAGATGATAGGTTGGTTTAAAGTAAATTGACCAATCAGATGTCTGTAGACGGATTCTGATTTATCGATAGAACTCATTAATATTCATGAGATTGAACATGAATATGTAAATTCAGCAGGTTGTTGATTGGGCTATATTTACTGATCTTGTCTAACTAAAACAGTGAAAGATTTAATCTATTCTATCTAGACATATTTAAACATATCGTATTAAAGTATAAAGCAATAATGTAAGAAATGGAAGATTAGTTATAGATTTTAACACTGTTCAGAGTTGGACTCTAGATAATTTAGAAATAATGAAGAAAGTGACCATTATTTATTCACTAAAATTATTTTGTCATATTTACATTTTATTGTGAACCTTTTACCGTTTACCATTTACCGATGAACTACAAATTTCCATATTGACCTCCGATGACGTAATGACGTCGTTATGACGTGATCTTCTGTGACAACTTTGATACACAACAACATTAGACAAAAATAGACAAGACGATGGATCAAATATCGGTCTCCGAGTTTGTGTTGTATATTTGTTATATTTTAAGTAATTCTTTCGTCTTATAGATGAACTTTTCAAAGTGTTTTGTATTTGCTAGTAGTAAAGTTTCAATTAACGTCGAACTATTTTATTTCGTCAGACTCACAACGTAGTTCAAGTTGATTGACAGGAGTTGTTTTGCTGGTTATTTTCGCACTTGTCTTACAATAATAATAGGCTTTACTATATTATAGCAATAATTTTATCATTAAAGGTACGATCAAAGAATCCTGAACAATACCGAATGCTAAAGTTGTAGCAGTTGAAATTATACAAGGGCTGAGAACATACCACCCCCCCCCCCTCCCGCTTCTCCTTTCTCCTCCTCTAGTTTGACTATCCCTGTAAATACTACTATAAGAATATAATTATATTATTGTGTATATTTTTATAATATTTGTGTTATTTTTGTTTGTAAATGATCCTTTTTATATGTTGATTGTAAATATCCATTATATTTTATTCTATTATTTAATCCAGGCTTCTTGTCCATCATGGTGCAGAACGACAAAATATTCAAATTCTGTTCTTTGTCTGAAAACTAAGGCATATTAATTTAGATTCTGGAGTGTTTTGAAGTTCCTGGGGTCTAATTAGTAGGTAATGAGCAAGACGTGTGCTTAATTTCTTTATTTGGTAAAGTTAGCTATTTGTCATATTTGGCTCTTATGACGTATATACCAAACCAAACACCCCTATATACCGCTATATCTAATATAGTTCTGTATTATCATGTAAATAAAGGTTATATTGTTTTAAAACACCTTTCATTTCATTGCTTTATCTCAACATATATGTCCATTCGGCAATCCTCGGCAGTTTCCGTAAAGTTCTATGTTACAGAGCTCTAGCATATAACCTTCGCGGTAGCCAGATTTAATTGTTGGGAGAGGGGGAGGGGCAAGTAGTTGTGCAGTAATGGAATATATCAGTTGTCCATTTTTATTCAGGGGAGCAATCCACTTTATCTGAGAGGTATTATTCCCCTGTCGCGTCCCTGAAGGAGAGGCCATTTTGAAGTACGTGATGACAAACTATAAAGTCGGCACAGACCGGAAAGCAGTCAACTCAAGACTAAAGACCGCATTGAAGAACAGAGTCAAAGTTGGTGCCTCGAAGCAGTCGGTTCATTAATAATAATAATAATAATATTTTTATTTCAATACTTGGGTCATAGACCCATAGGTACAAAATAATATAACAACTTGAGAACGACAAGGAAAGAAGGCGGCGATAATTAATAAAACAATAAAGTCTGGGAAACCATGACTCTTTAATTCACTGAAATAATACTGTCCAGGAGTAGGCCTACTGTAAACAGGAAGCTGGGTAGAGTTCGTTTTACTCTATGTTGTCATAACAGACTATAAGGTAAACTTATCTAAATAGACCGAATATTCAGTCCTAATTAAAATCTTAACTAAATAAAGTTTTGCCACATATTGATAATAAGCCAAAGCTTAGAGTCTTGAAAAAGACTGTTACATAACCATTGCAGGTTAAGATGTACTAATAGAAATAGGCCAAAGCTTAGAGCTTAGAGTCTTGAAAAAGACTGTTACATAACCATTGCAGGTTAATAGGTGAAGATTTTATCTAAAAAGGCTGATACACTTTGAGTCATGTATAAGACTGTTAAAGGAGTAAAATTTTTCCCTGGATATTAGCTCGTGGTGAAATTGTATGGGAATATATAGATCACGCAGTTGTGTGTAAGAACTACATTCCATGCATATATGGTATAGATCCTGAACTACTGATCTGCTGCAGAAATTGCACAGGGGGCTATCTACTGCACCTCTTCTATACAAAACTGATCCAGTTGGAAAAAGATTTAACCTAAGGCGGACAATATTTCTCCTTACATGCATGTTTATATCAACTGACAAATAAGATTCCTGAATAAGATCTAGTTTAAAATTACTATATTCACTTAAACTTTCACTGTTACTAATTTTGGCAGACCAATCTTGGATGTTTATATCCTTTAACCTTAATTTTAATACACTTAAAAAATATTGGGAGTTGCCTACATATCCACAGTGCCAGATATAGCCATAGCCTAAAGAAAATAACAGGATTCTAATTTTAGTTGCCCATGTATCACTACCATAATTATCTAAGCGACACAACATAACATACACCTGTTTGGGATACCTGATGTTTGACATTTTCAAAAGTTTTAGCCAGTATTTTAAAAATGATAAAGTATATGATATGGACAAGTCATACCTTCCACATTCTCCTAACGCGCCACAGGTAGAGCTTGACTTACTAATTCCTAAAATAAGTTTACAAAATTTGCTATGAATTCGCTCTATGTTCTTTCGATATTCAAATCCCCATACCTGGGAGCCATATAAAAGAATGGGTTTTATGACTGCATAAAATATTTTAAAAGACACCTTAACAGGTGGATTAGTCTTCCGTAACACGGTTACAATTGGTATCATGGCCTTCTCAGCTTTGACTGAAAGGCTATGTATTGCTTTACTCCAACATAATCTGGAGGAGAATAAAATGCCAAGATAATTGTAGTAAGTTACATTTTCAAGTTGACTATTATTGAAATAAAATTTTTCATAATTCCTAATTATTCCCCCATTTCGGAAGACTATTACCTTTGTTTTTCCTGTATTAACAGACAAATTAAAATTTTCGCAGAATAATTCAAGAATATGTATTTTCCTTTGCAAATCTCCTACAGTATCAGAGACAATTCCCAAATCATCTGCATAGAGGAGCATAAGAATATCCTTAACATCTTGACTAGTAAAAATGCCATTGACATTGCTCTCTTCCATAATTGAATATAACTGACTAATGTATAGACTAAAAAGCAGCGGACTTAAAATACATCCTTGTCGGACACCAGATAGACATCGAAAATATTCAGTGATATTTGAACCTAACTTTACACATGAGGAGACTGAACTATACATAGCCTTTAAAGCATTACCTCATCTCTACTGATCACCGCTGGTAAGCTGTAGAGCGGGTCGAGATTAATGAGCGGGGATAGGGTAGAAGTCTAGGGTTTGTCGACCTATTCAAGAGTTGGACAGTATTGTACCTCATCTCCACTGATCACCGCTGGTAGCTGTAGAGCGTGTCGAGATTAATGAGCGGGGATAGAATAGAAGTCAAGGGTTTGTCGACCTATTCTAGAGTTGGACAGTATTGTATCTCATCCCTGCGCATAAATCATAGGAACAGTATCTTGTTCACATATTTGATAAAAGATGATGTCAATATAAATGCTATAATGTCAATGTCGCTTTAGGAAAAAAATCAATTCTTGAAAAATATAAATTCATTTCACTTGCAGCATACTCGCTACAGTAAGTAACATTTATATTTTTTTTTGATATTGCTGGAAATACACATATTAGACATGATGTACAATTACCTGATAAAAATACTGATTTTGATATTCTGGTTTTCCCTTCAGTTTATTTCTTTTCACGTCCATGATCTGACAAATTGTGGTGAAAATATGTTCATTTTTTTTATTATAAGTGATATACTAAGCAGTGGAACTCATCCGCAAAATATGCTGAAAATGTCTCATTCGAATTATATATATATATATCCTTGATATGTTACAAAATTAATATAAAGCCAGATAAGATGAACACTATTTTCACGGCAAGTTTGTCAGATCATTGTAACAAATGATGAGTTGTAATAATCTATTATCGTACGTTAGTTATTATCGTATTCGGGCGCTATATAGCCATTTCTTATGCTGATGTACCTTAATACATTTCATTTCTCGTCCCTACAAAGTTTATAATACTGACACGTGGAACAATATTGATGATGAGGCAATATCTGAGATTTCTTTGTTAAAAAAGGAATTAACAAGCTCAAGTCCAGCTTATATTTCATTTTAATAATCATAGAATACAGACTGAATAAAATGATATGATGTTTTGATTGTTATTAATGTCAAGTTTTAATGATGTAAGGTAACCTTACCAGTATTGGAAACATCATGTAATTCAAAGTTTAATCATTCCACAAGATGGCTGCCAGGAATATAATAGTTGTACAGATTTTAATTCTAGGATGGAATAGCGTTCTTTCAGGTAGTTTGGTATTTTCTTCGATTTCATTGATCATTTTTGCAAACTTTATTAAGTGGTTAAGTTGAGTTGTTTTGTGTCGCTCTCCTCTAAGTCGAATTGAACATACTCACATAATCAACTGTAATTTGTTAAAGCAACAACCACAACCAGTCTGATCACTTCCACGTACATCTTTGTCATATTATCTAAGTCCCACTGTTATTAACAATGGAGTAATTGAAGTAATATTTCAATGGATAGAACCTGTATCTTACTTTGTATGGAACGATTTGATTTTCAGAAAGACCGATGATTTTTACCTCTTTCGATTCCTCGAACGTAATAAATATTTGTAAAGATAAACAATGGCAACAATACCATGTCAGTAAAGATGGTAATATCAAAATCTTAACAGCTGATATAAAACAACGTGTCTTGTATTGGATCACAAAGAATGGATTTTTCTCTCTGGCTCTGGACGGCAACAAGACGGTTGTGAATCTGTCAAAGAAATTTAGAAACGGATTAGCATACAAAGGTAATTGTTCCTTAAAATCACGATAGTTGTTAACATAGTTGTAATCTGCAATATACAATAAAAACAAATGTTTCAGTGAGAAGAATTATCTTCATTTGGATTTTTCGTTTTATCTATATCAAGTCTACAAATAAACCTATGGTAGGAAATCTATTCGATGAAGCACGTGGAGATAACAACTTTTCAATTTAGCAATTTGAGTTAATCAACCACTATAGGAAAGGATACATATATGTTGGCAATGTAGCTTTTTTTAAAACAGATTTCCCAAGAAATTTTAACAAAGAGAGATTCTATATTTATGATTATGTTTCGAACCTGCTTCTTTCTTTAAGGAATTTTACAGCGCGCTGCGGCTTTCAATTCAGTAGAGTTTTTGTATACGATGGTCAAATAATATTTTCTGAAGCTACTTGGGGCTTGATGAAATTTGATGTCAAGACGAACAGAAAACTCTTCAATTTGAAACATTCCACTATAAAGACTTTTACCCCTTTACATTCAGCATTAGGGATTGGTATTTATGATAACCAAGTCTGGTAAGTTATTTGTAATTTGTTATTTGTAGATTTAAACAGCTTCTCACTGACACGTTGTTTCACTAATTACAGAATGTACGTGAGGAGCAGTTAAACTAATCAGATCAGCTAGGATATTTTTGGTTTTGTAAAATTTATTAATATTTGAAATAGTTAAATAACGGACCAGGAATCATAGTGATCACGGGATTTGACGCTCTGCTTTAAATACCAGTTTAGACTAATGATAGACCGAAATATCTGCCCCTATTGCAGCGTTATTAATATTGAAAGTTGTCGGCTGGTGGAGAGACGGGATAAGTGGGCTCTGTATTGTGGGGATTTTCCGCATCTCCAAATGTGCAGATGTTTTAATCCGGTTTATTACAGTCGGATCCGTCAAATCCGGATATATTCGAAACTATATGGATTCACAAAGATAAAACGGACCAAACAAGCCGATGTTACTATCTTGATCTATTGTATTGTAGTTTGTATTGGAATGGACCAGGTGAAGAACAGATTAGCAGATATCTTATAAATTCTAATATAAATGTGGTTGTTGTTCAGAGGTTCAATATCTTAAATATGATTCCTGTAGCGGTTCACCGTAAGTATATCTTCAAAGAAACAACTGTTTATTTCCGCATTGTTTCAGTGACTTAACTATAATATAGTATCAGACAAGACAATCTCGCCCAAAATATGAAAGTCGGTATTATTTGGTAACTTATAAGTATGGTCTGCAACATTGTTGCTTTTTATATGTTAGAAGAAATTATTTTGGATGTACATCACATTTCTAGGGTTCAACTGCATCTCTGAATCAAGTGAATATTTAAAATATTGAAGATAATTTTCACATATTGTTGCTCTATATTTTAGAAGAAAGGGTTTACTGGGAAGATTATTCTTCGAACTAATTTAGTACCAATATGAACCTACAGAACAGACAATCCTGGATTTCTAGGTCTATTGATATGTC
The DNA here is from genome assembly GCA_030562195.1 of Nipponacmea schrenckii. NCBI lineage: Eukaryota > Metazoa > Mollusca > Gastropoda > Lottiidae > Nipponacmea > Nipponacmea schrenckii. The sequence goes on from CM060203.1 coordinate 19,981,824, forward strand.
ATTTGTTTTATTAGATGGAATTATGTATTATTCGTATCAAAGGTAGATATATAGATTAATTATATACAAACCAGTAAATAATAATTCAGGGCCAATATATAGAGATCATACCCATAGTCGGTTTCCACAGTATCAAGGGAATAATAATACACTGTATATTTGATTTCAAGTTCTTTCCTTCACAAACGAGGAGAATAGTGTATAAACATCACTTTAATGTTCTGAATGTTCCAAAACTCGCCATACTAAATTCATGAATGCAGCGATCGTTAACTTAAAGGTGAACCTTTCTTTTATTACTTCAGAAATATTTCTTCGCCCTTGATGAAAACAATAAATCCATTGAAACCTTACTATTCCTGTCCTACCAAAACTATTTATAGTTTGGTTGTCATTCCTGCATCATATCCGTCAACTATACAGGATGTGGACAAAGATAGTCTTAAGGGCGTAGACGAAAATACTGTTGTAGAAAATGATGTTGTAGAAGATGATGTTGTAGAAAATGGTGATGTAGAAGATGATGTAGAAGATGGTGTTGTAGAAGATGATGATTTAGAAAATGATGATGTAGAAGTTGATGTTGTAGAAGATGTAGAAGATGATGTTGTAGAAGATGATGATGTAGAAGATGATGTTAAAGCTGGTTACTGGTCAACAGCAGGTTGGGGTTTAGGATGTGGTGTTCTATTACTCATTCTGGTGATAGTCTGCTTCAGATTGGTGTTTCAAAAAATGTTCCGTAGAAATCTAATCAGACAACCTAATAATAACACTACAGAAAATATATACGATGAACCTGTGAATATTGTCAATGCCAACCATGATCTAAATGAATATTCGAGCATTAATTTAGGTTCTAAGTCTAAGTATCTTGACGTTCGTTTTTAACACTCTAGAAGTGGATCTTGTATATTTACTCTAGAAGTGGATCTTGTATATTTACTCTAGAAGTGGGTCTTGTTTATTTACTCTAGAAGTGGATCTTGTATATTTACTCTAGAAGTGGATCTTGTATATATACTCTAGAAGTGGATCTTGTATATTTACTTTAGAAGTGGATCTTGTATATTTACTCTAGAATCGGATCTTGTATATTTACTCTAGAAGTGGATCTTGTTTATTTACTCTAGAAGTGGATCTTGTATATTTACTCTAGAAGTGGATCGTGTTTATTTACTCTAGAAGTGGATCTTGTATATTTATTCAATAAGTGGATCTTGTATATTTACTCTAGAAGTGGATCTTGTATATTTACTCTAGAAGTGGATCTTGTATTTTTACTTTTGAAGTGGATCTTGTATATTTACTCTAGAAGTGGGTTTTGTTTATTTACTCTAGAAGTGGATCTTGTTTATTTACTCTAGAAGTGGATCTTGTATATTTACTCTAGAAGTGGATCGTGATTATTTACTCTAGAAGTGGATCGTGTTTATTTACTCTAGAAGTGGATCGTGTTTATTTACTCAAGAAGTGGATCTTGTATTTTTACTCTTGAAGTGGATCTTGTTTATTTACTCTAGAAGTGGATCTTGTATTTTTGCTCTTGAAGTGGATCTTGTTTATTTACTCTAGAAGTGGATCTTGTATATTTACTCTAGAAGTGGATCTTGTTTATTTACTCTATAAGTGGATCGTGTTTATTTACTCTAGTATTTAATCTTGTTTATTTACTCTAGAAGTGGATCGTGTTTATTTACTCTAGAAGTGGATCGTGTTTATTTACTCTAGAAGTGGATCTTGTATATTTACTCTAGAAGTGGATATTTACTCTACAAGTGGCACTTGTTAATCTAGAAGTGGATCTTGTATATTTACTTTAGAAGTGGATCTTGTATATTTACTCTAGAAGTGGATCTTGTTTATTTACTCTATAAGTGGATCGTGTTTATTTACTCTAGTATTTAATCTTGTTTATTTACTCTAGAAGTGGATCGTGTTTATTTACTCTAGAAGTGGATCTTGTATATTTACTCTAGAAGTGGATCTTGTATATTTACTCTAGAAGTGGATCTTGTTTATTTACTCTATAAGTGGATCGTGTTTATTTACTCTAGTATTTAATCTTGTTTATTTACTCTAGAAGTGGATCGTGTTTATTTACTCTAGAAGTGGATCGTGTTTATTTACTCTAGAAGTGGATCTTGTATATTTACTCTAGAAGTGGATCTTGTATTTTTACTCTTGAAGTGGATCTTGTATTAACCATTAACCAACAGGTGCAAAAGAGTGAACGTAAAAACTCAAGAATAGTTCCACCAAAGTCATGTTTTCTACCCTTTCTACCCAATCATCTCGATACGCTCCACAGATCACTATCGGGGTGAGGTACAATACCTTCTAACTCAAAAATAGGTTGACAAACCCTAGACTTCTACCCTATCTCCACTCATTAATCTCGACACGCTCTACAGCTTACCAGAGGTGATCAGTGGAGATGAGGTACAATACAGTCCAACTCTAGAATAGGTCGACAAACCTAAATTCTTGACTATTTTTTTGCAGCAGTTTCCATCAATATACATATTTCAGAACATCTCTGGAATGTTATATCACGCTCTGTCAATAAAATCTTCCTTGTATTATCATCTCTTATACCAAAAACCATCTGATTTCTCAGCCTACCATTTAGTTAAGTAAAATGACAGTGTTTGACTTTTGATTTGAATCCAGCAGTATATTGTGTTATTGTTTGGGTATCATCTTGAAAACAAGTGTTAAATTTATAACAACTTCTAAAGGTGGAGGTGAATAATAAGTCTGTAACTTTTCAATTAACTCAACCAGTGTTTTGGTTTCAGGGAAATCTGGAACTATCAAAGACTTCAGTAATGTGTAACATTCATTACCAATAAGAGTTAAAAATGTAGCAACTTTCCTCCCTTCCTGTATGTTGTTTTATAACAAAAAATAATTTTACTCTTTCTGTATACGCTTGAAAATCGCCAACACCTTCTGTATATGGCTCAATATGTCCAATTGTTGTAGGCATGATTAATGTAAATATATTGTCATTTTTGACGAATGCCTGTGATCTGTATAAAACCACATGTTTTATAAACCCAACGAAAGTTTTTAAACTAATATTTCAACATAAATGTGTGACCCGAGCGGGTAATCCAGACTCCGGCACAGGTTTGCACTCGAAGGCACTAGCCAGGAAATTATTTATTCTTGTTAATATTAGAATATCTACATTTTTGTATTATTTCTTTTAAACTTTTGTTTATTTTCATTTTGTGCCATAATATTTTAGTTTTCTAATGAATGCATACAGTGATTAGGTCGAGTTCGCATTTTTGATTGGCAGTGACTGATTTTTCCTTAGTTATCATTTTAAATAATTGTTTTAAGTAAGTAATTGATGCAGGAATATGTTCCTATCATTGTTTTCATCGTACCTATAATATTTTTGTTGTTTAGTGCGATTACAGTAATTCAACTATTTAAATTGTAAAGGTTATTAAGGGGAAGTAATCATATTTGTGATTAATTTGGCATTTTGATAATTTGGTTGGCACCGTCTAAATTCCAATGGTAATTGTTTCCTAACATTATTTTTATCTTGTATTCTTTTATAATATCAGAAAATATTAGCATTTAAGGTTGAATTATGTTGTTATAATTTATTAAATTTACTTACTTTACTACATAAACCCACTTATTATTTTGTATAACTAGTGAAGATCCCTAAAAATGGAGCTATTCAACTAACGATTTCAACTGACTTGTCATCTACCTAACTAACGATTTTATGAAAATACTAATTTTAATGTGATCTATTTTATTATTTCATTTAAATCTGTGTCTTATCTACTTTGTTATAGTCATTATTTGTCATTATTAAGTATTGCTTATATTTAATCAAGATTGCTGATGGTTTGTATTTTTGTACATTTATTTTATAAAGAAAAGGACTTTGTTTTTATTACGACATATATTTCGTATTCATTTCAAAACATTGTCAGTGACATTACCAAGACGTCCCGGCCTGGTCTCTGATTACCCGAGTCGCTGGCATTGTGGAATCCCCAAAAATAACAAATGTACCATAATGAAAGTTATTTTTTTCGGGTTATCATTTGAAAATTATTAATATATAAATGGTAAATTAGAGAACTTTTAATGAAGATCAAATCAATACATCATTATTAACAAATCAGAACATAGGAGATACTTCGTACATATTTGAGGATGTTTTGTACACAGTAATAAACATTGTCATAAGTCGTTTCGTAACAATGATAATTTATTAAAATACAACACATTACCTACTTGAAAGATTGAATTTTTGTCTGCATCGACTTCTTTGGCCAATACTTAGTTTCTGGATACAATTTCAAAATATTATGACCATGAAAATCTCGAGCTTTTCAAAATAAGAGTTGACCACTAGGCTACATTTGATCAACATGGACTTGACTGTCACTACAGACAAAACAACTATTTTGAAGAAATATCCTTCCGCCTATCAAACCTCTCATTATCTCACAAAATATGAAAGAAAATGCAATATCAAACATCGAATTCCAAATCTAGACCAAAAAACACGAAAAAAATGGGAAACAAACAGGACTTCTAAATATAGCACGGACTGAATTTTTTAGCGGTCTGAATCCACTAGACTGAGGCGTACTCGATTTGCAGCGTCTAGAATCGGAAGATATTCTTCAGGAAGTGTCTTCCGGTAGGTCAATCGAGTGAGTAGCAAACACACACCACACTCGCTGAACTTGAATGCTATTTTTGCTAACGGACGCCATTATGTCTTCTGTCTCTTCCATCTCCGACTCGGAAGACCCAGAAGACCTTCCAGAAGAGGAAGAGGACAAATCGAACGGACAGAATAGATCTTCCAGAATAAGAAGGCGACGAATCGAGTCGACCTATGGAGCGGTGCGTCTTTTTTTCACAACCGAAAGACTACCGAATACTACCGATGACCACCGAAGTCCACCGAAGACCCAAATTTTATATCTAAATCATTTCTAACAGCTCTTATGGGCAATTGTTTCATCACGTGAATGCACAATATTTCATCTTACAAGCTATGACAAGTAAAAAACTAAGTTATTTAGTTAACAATGCTGTGTGGGTACAACAACACCCAAGTGGAATTAAAATGAAAAGACAGAGATTTGAATAAAGATGAATAGCAATATTCTTGTTGAGCATAGTTTTGTTAAATTGTTGTCTTACCCGAACGTAATAACATTTTGCCCTATCATATCGCAGACGATACAATATATGTAATTGGTTTTCTATATGTATACAGAACAGAAACCATGCCACACTCGGATCATCAACATATTGGATAGTTAATTAGAGATTAAGGTGTTGACATGCGATTTAATTACTATTTACCATCATGTCTACTGTGCATAAACGTAAAGTTAAATATTCTAAACGTTCCGCGTTTTTCCCATGTGGTATTTTTCGTAAGAACTGTACATCTAAATCGGTACAATGTAACTGTTGTGGTTATTGGTATCATTATGATTGTGAACAAATATCAGTGAATGATATTCCTTACGTTGAGGATCAATTGATGGAATTTACATGTGTCGAGTGTTTCAAATTTGAATTAGGGGATCATTACTCATGTTCATCAGCTCTATCCAGATTACGTCAAGTAAGTAATATAATGTTTTAATTTGATTTAGAGAAGTAGAAATATAATACATATTTGAAGGGATTATGCGATGTTCTGAGGACAGCAATCATATCTATCTACCCGCCAGTAAATGGACTACAGGATGATGCTTTCCGTCATCTGAACACCGCCTTCAAACCGAATAAATAGGGAAGATTCTCATAATGTGACTTCTCATAATGTGACTTCACATGATGAAACAATTGCCCATAAGAGCTGTTAAAATACAGATGTGATGTCACCCTTTGTTTTTTGCGTACCAATATCCAACATATTGGTACTGGCAAGTGGCCAAGAGTCCAATATTAAAGTCAATATTGGACTCTAAATATCAGCCACTTGCCCATAACGAATGGGGATTAGTCTGACAACTACTCACATTAAATTCACTCATACTTTATTCAGAGAACTAATCCAGGTTTCAAAATGTATAGTGTTCAATGTTACGTCCAATTGAAACTTAAAGTTTATCTTCAAATCCTTACTTTCAAATGAAAAAGATAATTAATTATTCATTAGGGGGAAATCTTTGAGCATCGATTAAAGTTGTATTTCAAATCTTGTCAAATAAGCTTACCAATTGATAAATTAGGCTTTTTTTCATTGTTAATTCGTGCATTTATAATTTATTTGGAAGGTCCATCTGTGTTTTATGGATAGTTCTGGTAGATGTTAGCTAGGTATTTCCTACGTAATTAGGCCGATTATGACATAATTCGGGAATTAATAGACACACTGACAAAGTTTTCCCATTAATTAGAACATCTTTACTTTTGATTTATATAAGTATTAAAGAAACAAACAATGAAACTTTTTTCGAAACACCAGGTGCTGCCATATTGGTTGGTTCATTGTTATTGACACATAGTCTGAATATGGATGATTATTGTACTAAAGGGCTTAAACGTTTTGATTTTGTAAATAAAACTCTAGTGAGTTTATAGTGAGCTGTTTTTTTGTTAATCTGTATTTTAAGTTGGTTAATGGATCTCAAGTTTGTCAATGCGTCTAATAATGACCGTATAACTCGGACCTTCGGTCCTCGTCAACGGTCATTATTAGACTTATTGACAAACTTTCGACCATTAACCTATACTTAAAAATGATTTAGATATACAATTTGGGTCTTCGGTAGTCTTCGGTAGTCATCGGTAGTCTTCGGTAGTCTTCGGTAGTCTTCGGTAGTCTTCGGTAGTTCGGTAGTCTTCGGCTGTGAAAAGACGCACCAGACTGGAGCGCCACTAACATAAGTGAAGGGCACAAACCAAAACGTGATTATTCAATTTTGTTTGAGTTTTTGCTGTTAATTTGTTTCAAAATGTTGAGAACTTTATTCAGCCGTTCGTTTCTAACCGTAAGTTTTTGTAAATTTCATTACATTTATTAAGAATCTAGAAATAAGGGCTGATTGTCGATTGTACTTGAGGGAAAGAATAAAAGCACATGGTAAAAACACATTCTCCCAAACAGAGTTCAAGTCTTTCCTAGACCGAATCATTTAGTCAATTATGGTCAGAATAAAATTCAGTGAAGAAATCACTAATACCGTAATGCAAAAAACATTTTACCTTTAATGTAAATGTCTTTTGTACTAATACCTAAAATACATCATGCACTTAACATAATGCAAACGACATTTTACCTTTAATGTAAATGTCTTTTGTACTAATACCTAAAATGCATCATGCATTTAACATAATGCGTACGACATTTTACCTTTAATGCAAATGTTGTGTGTACTAATACCTAAATTACATTGTGCATCAAACCTTTAATGCATAAGTAAAATGTCAAAATATGTAATACAATCAACAAAATACCACTAGTGATTTCACGCATTACAAATCACCAGAGATGGGGCCAATTACATTCAATGTAATCGATTACGATTACAGATTACTTTCAATTTTTAGATTACAATTACAATTACACATATTTTCAAATGTAATTGATTAAATTACAGATTACTTTGAATGTAATTGATTACGATTATAGATTACTTTGCAGACAGACAAAATTAAATCTTCTTTTTATTTAAATTAAACTAAAATTCAAGGTATACAACAAAAAATAACAATATTAATATAACAAATATATAACAAATAACAAGATTTTCTATTTTGGTAATTGTTTCGAATTGCATTTAATGTTCATTAAATTTTCAAATGTGGTATCACTCAATCTACATCGTTCTGGTCTAAAAATTTTGCCACAGATACTAAATAGCCTTTCAACTGGTGCTGACGAAGCTTGAATACAAAGGAACTTGCAGGCCATATTGGATAAAATCGGATAATTATTTTTCTGGCTATTCCAATACTGCAAGGGATTGCTATCCATATCAATACATGGCTGTAATAAGTAATCGTTCACTTCATTTTCACTAGCAGATGTTGAACTAATGACTGTATTTGGCATTGTCATGTATCCAAAAAAATCATCTGTTTTCAAAGATTTTGCTGGTGGTGAGGTACATGGAACATGAGGGTCTTCTGTCTGGTGATATGAGGCAGAGCTAAGTATAACTGATCTTACTTCTTTTTCTTCATTAGATGTACACCATCTCATTTTGAATCTTGGATCCAGAACAGTGGCAATAATAAAGTTTTCATTTTCACAATACTTAGATAAGCGGCTTTCCATTGAAGATTTCAAAGTCAACAGCATTTTGCAGTTATAACTGGTAGAAACCATTTGGAGTTGATGCTTCAGACCTCTTGTGATGGGAATAGTCATGCCTGCTGTAACACTTTTTTCACTTTGCACAAGTTTTGTTGCGTGTTCAAAAGGTTTCAGTATGTCACAAAGCTCTTTCAGAAGTTTCCTTTCATATGTTGTAAGTTTAACAGTATCGAGTTGGTTAAGCTTTTCTTCAGGTATGTTCAAAACGGACTGGATCATAGTTAATTGCTGTCTGTAATCGTTTTTCTTCTTCTAAAATTTCACTAGCATGGATCGAATGGCGTGTATGTTTCACAATGGTGGAGGATAAAAGGTAACATAACTGTAGTGTCAAGTATGTATTTCCATTCCACATACATACAATTTGAATTTCCACATACATACAATTTGAAAGATTGGGGATCATAGAAGTAATCATAAAGTAATCTAAATGTAATCATAATTACAGGCTGAAATTAATGTAATCGATTACAATTACGATTACTTGTAATCAAAACATGTTATGATTACAGATTACATGCAATTACATGAAAAGATGTAATCAATTACAGCTTATTACAATTACAGATTACGATTACCCCATCTCTGCAAATCACACTTAACATAACTACTTCAACACAGGAATACCAGTTAACTCGGGGACAAGTCAACTCGGGGACAGTTAACACGGAGACAAAGTGAGTTAACTCGGGTACAACCATAAGTTAATTCGGAGACAACTTTGAGTTAACTCGGAGACAAGAATATATTATTGGAATAAAGGTGATATCTTAAAAACCTTTTGGTTTCGAATTCCCGATCATGCGATCGGAACTTCTTTTAAACATGATTTCGGTAGTAAGCGAGACCAACGGTAGATTGTTTTTCCCGGTTGGAACTTCCTTTAAACATGGATGCCTGACTTATGAAATTTTGTTTGTCGGCACATTTTATGAATAGTGTTGAACTTGTTTGACAGTCTGTTTGGAATTTGCGGCGTTCGATGCTTTCTTCGTATCATTTTCTATTGAAATCATAGTGGAGGTGTCTATCCAGGAGCAAAAATCGAATGCATCCACCTTGCAGATTCGCGTAAATATGCACTGCTCATGAAATGTCCTTCAATATTTCAAAGACAAAAACCGCTCAACAAAATTCTAAATTGCTATCAAATTTCGACCTATAGAGCAGAAAACTACTATTCAATACATGAATTAATTCGGACGCTTGATAATCCATTAATTAACAATGATCAGCGATCATTTAATTAACTGAAAGAGCAGAAGCATTTGAACTTTGACATCTACAAACCGAAAGTAGAATATAAAGATTAGCTGATATAAATAGATAGATCTTTTATTGTTCAATCAGATTAAATTGTTCACAAGTATCGATGGTTCCTCATAGATTTATTCTCCAACAAGATGTGATTTATCCACGTTTTCACGGCTACATCGTTTAAGGTAAGACGCGGGTCGAAAATTTACGAATCTGTCAAAAAAAATGAAAAATGAGATTTTCCGTTATTTACCTTTAAAAATGTGTTTGTTATCAATGAAAACTGGTTTGATTTCTTAAAAACTACATTTTACTGCATAAATTAAACATTTGCCATCGCAACCTATCAAAAAATAATCATTGCTGACGTTTTATTTTCAAAAATAAACCATATTCCGAACGTAAACAAATCTACAAATTCTCAACCGATCGCCATGTTTGATATATCGCCGGAAAGCCCTCTTCAAGCTTTGCATGATGGTCTTAAAATCAATTTAATTATACTAAATAATTTCCGTCAATTGCCGGTTAAAGTTTGTATAAAATCGTACGGAAATCGCCTTATTTGGAATGCGGTAGAGGTTAATTATGCATGACCTGTAGATCTGGACCGTCATTGGTCGGCGGGTCTATTTCCGAGTACAGTTACTTGGCAACCGCAAAATCAGCTAGACGCGAACATCATGACTCCTACAGACCACTTTACTGATCATGCAGGTTAACCGGGACTTCAATGTCCGTATTTTAGCGATGATCTTCAATCTTTTTTTAATATCAATATTATTGTTTAATTAAAAAATATGGCACCGGAAAAAAAATCAACAAAAAAAAAAGATTTAGAGGTTCAAAAAGAAGAAACATTTCTCAAAATAAAAATTTTAAAAGAAGTAAACGAAAGACCGTAAATAACTAACGGCGAATCATCAAAACAAGTAGACGCCTGTGATGGGGTCAAAGCAGACGAATTTTTCCCAAATAATAACAAGGTAGTCAATGACCACAATTTGACACAATTAAACAATAACAATGACAGTGTTTTGTCTAAAGATAAATTTGTATTAGATTTATTAGATGTAGGCCTATCTGATGAAAATATTACTGAAAGTGATTCTGATGTTGACAATAATAATAATAGGGCAGAAAATATATAAATTATAAATAAAGAATTTATGTCTGCAAGAAAATTATTCAAAAGAAACCGAAAAAAAATGCAATTGAAAAAGTTTCAATTGAAGATGACCATGCCGCACTGGAAGGAGGCATGGCCTATGGACTTGGAATTGCTTCAACCTCCCAAATATGATATATATACATTAACATTTACTTGTGTGTAAAATAATGTAATATAGTTATCAAAAAATGAAATATAGTTGTAATAAAATGTTATTTGTACTTTGAACGCAATTTACGAAAAACAGTGATTTTCAATTTAGGAAAGCCAGAAAAGAAAAACTATTTGTGCTAGAGCTTTGATTTTTTTACCAGTTATGAACACATTATAACTGTACAGGATTATATATAAATATTGTCTCTGAAGTAACCCAATTTTTTTTAATGATTATTTGAAACCTGAAAAAATGAAGCGAAATTTTTGAAGTGAAGAATACACCCCCTACTGTCGTAGAATATCAGCCTAATCAATCAATTTTTAGATAATCCTGCATAAGGTTATATTCCAAACAAAAATATACCAGTTACTTGGTACTGTGGTGGTTACCTTTTCCGAACGACTCTCCCCAAACAAGGTACTTTTTCAGTTAAGGTGGCCAAATATAAATTACAATAACTCCCCCCCAAATTAAGCCACTTCTTTTATTTTAAGCAAGGAAACTGTTATTGCCCAGTTATTAATGCATGCCAAATTTCATTGAAATCCATCCATTAGTTCAAAAAATAGATTTTCGACCCACGTCTTGCCTTAACCTGAGGCAACCGGAATGTAAAATAACAATGAATAATCTTTATTTCAATGACCTAAAAAATGAACTAAAGATATTTTAACGGCATCGGTAAATTTGTCCCCGGTTGACTGGAGAATATTGTCTCCGAGTTTAATTTTGTCTCCAAGTTAACTAACAAAAATGTGTCTCCGGGTTGACATGTACCCGAGTTGACCGAGTACCCAACACAGTACAGTTACATTGCATCTTTGTATTATCTCGACTGCATTAACTTCCACTATATGCAAATGAGCTTATGGGCGGAGCTTAAAATGTCAATTATTCATATTAACTAAATATTCCCTGTAAACGTCCATTTCGTCCTCAAACCAGCTCGTGTCCAAATATTTTCGACTGTGTCAAACAAATGTATTAGATTAAACTCTATGTTCATAAGCTGTTCATGACTGATTCATACTCAAATCGGAAGAAAATGCTAAATATCGAGGTATATGACAATTCCATTCAAATTCATGCCACACCACCATCACCGTGGACTAGGTTTGGTAGAAAATACTATTATATTTGAGTTTTTGGGACATTCTCACGAAGAGTCTTCATCACTGACTAGCCAGTGAGTAAGTTTAACATGAAAAGACCATTATATTGGAATTTTTGGGATATTCATAGGTCTGAAGGCACCATGTGGTAAGGAATCTGCAAATTCCATCAAAAATTATGCCCCGCCATCACCGTGGACTGTTCAAAACTTGGCCATTTTTTCAAAAAATGGCCATGAAAAGCCTTCATCACTAACTGGCCAGTGAGTAAGTTTGGCATGAAAATACAATTTTATTGGAATTTTTAGGATATTCACAGGTCTGAAGGCACTATTGGTTGGGAATCTGCCAATACTGTTAGGATTTCGAAACGGCTATTATGTTTTCTTCCAATTTGATTACGAATCAGTCATGAACAGCTTATGAACATCTATGCTGGTTTGAGGACGAAATGGACGTTATAGGGAGCATTTAGTTAATATGAATACTTGACATTTTATGCTCCGCCCATAAGCTCATTTGCATATAGTGGAAGTTAATGCAGTCGAGATAATACAAAGATGCAATGTAACTTGTACTGTGTTGAAGTAGTTATGTTAAGTGTGATTTGTAATGCGTGAAATCACTAGTGGTATTTTGTTGATTGTATTACATAATTTGACATTTTACTTATGCATTAAAGGTTTGATGCACAATGTAATTTAGGTATTAGTACACACAACATTTGCATTAAAGGTAAAATGTCGTACGCATTATGTTAAGTACATGATGTATTTTAGGTATTAGTACAAAAGACATTTACATTAAAGTTAAAATGTTTTTTGCATTAGGGTATAAGTGATTTCTTCACTGAATTTTATTCTGACCATAATTGACCTCCATACTCACTGCCTTCAGCAGAGAGACAGAAGACCAAAGTAGGAATATTTATCGTGAAATAGCGTAACCAATTTGGTTGCATTAAATTATTCGTCTTCCTTGAGTTTTTTTTATCAAAAAGTTTCAATTTTCCTGTATGTTAATAGGTCAGCTACATACCACCCCCCTATTTGACAGAATAAACCACTGATTGTTGACTAATCTAAGTTGAAATATCCAAGCGTGGAGCTATTTTTAAGATGGTTCACCTTGCCAAGACTTACTGTCATTGAAAATTTCAGCCAATCAAAAGACTTGTCTCGAAATCAGTGATTTAGATCACGTGATTTTAATGTTTATTTGATAAAGATGGCGACTTTGATTGTGTAAAAATAGCCGCCTGATGAACATTTATCGAATTTTCACACAAGTACATAATGTCAATTTGTTGAAAGGTACATATTATCCCACAATTATCTTTTACTTTACAAAATTTACTGTTTTCAAAGGTCTAAAGGAAGTATTACAAAATTTCGTGTTCTCAACAGGCTTGGTCATCTGTCTCTAAAATACGTAGTATTATTTAGAGTCAACAAGTCAGTCTAAGTCTTTCCATATTCAATCACAATAATTCAATATAGCATCATGAAAATCTTGAACTAGTCAAAATAAAAGTAGACCACAACATTTTTTCAACACTCTCACTGCACACAAACAAACAAATTTTTTTAATTAAGATTAACCTTGAACTTGAAATAGTCTCATTTCATAATATCTGAAAGAAAGTGCAATTTCAGACATTAAATTCCAAATCTCGACCTAAATATATACATGCTAAAACCCCAAGATAGAGAGTTTTGAAAAATAACACAGACTATATTTGTATACAATCATTAGCTTATAATGTTTTGGTTAGTCCTATATATAATATAACAATACAAAAATTTGTTGGTTTGAATCTGCAGGGGTTCAAATTAAAACTCGACCAGTCGCAATTGGCAACCAAAAATTCTACTGAAACTAAAATCCTGGTAAAGGTTGCCCAGTTGGCAACCTTTTTTTGGACTACTTTTGCTTTATATCGGAATTTTATGTTAGCTGTACAATTATCACAAAACAAAATCTGGGTGTGAGGGATTGACTCTGTTGAACGGAAGAACGCTATTTTTATACGCCCACATGAAATGGGGGGCGTATATTGTCGTCACCCACATCCGTCCGTCCGTCCGTCCACAATTGCTCGTAAACACTCTACACGGTGTAATTCTTGACAGATTTAGATGAAACTTAATGAGTGTTTATGATCACGCAAGGATGAACCCTATTGAAAATCAGCGAAATCGGAAAAAAATTAGTATGAGTTCGTGCCCTTGTTCTTGAATGGCTCGTAAACACGTGCAATTCTTGACCGATTTTGATGAAACTTGGTTTGAGAGTATGTTATAACTCAAGGATAAACCCTATCGAAAATCAGCGAAATCGAAAATCATTTAGTATGAGTTATTGCCCTTGTTCTTGAAAACGCGTTCAATTTTAGCTTGTAAACATTCTTGAGAGAACAATTTTTAATGGATTTTAATGAAACTTGGCCTGAGTATTTGTTATCACCCAAGGATGAAGCCTATTAAAAACCAGTCAAATCGAAAAAAAATTAATATCAGTTATTGCCCTTGTTTTTGAAAACGCGTTCAATTTTTAGCTTGTAAACACTCTACAAAGCACAGTTATTGACCGATTTTGACGAAACTTGCTGAAATTGTTTAGTATCACCCAAGAATGAACTCTTTTGAAAATAGCACATATCGGAATATATTTAATAGGAATTATTGCCCTTGTTCTATAAAATGTGTTGGATTTTTGCCTTGTAAACACTCTACAAGTCACAATTCTTGAGCAATTTTTATACGCCCACATGAAATGGGGGGCGTATATTGTCGTCACCCACATCCGTCGGTCCGTCCGTCCACAATTGCTTGTAAACACTCTACACGATGTAATTCTTGACGGATTTAGATGAAACTTAATATGAGTGTTTATGATCACTCAAGGATAAACCCTATCGAAAATCAGCGAAATCGAAAATCATTTAGTATGAGTTATTGCCCTTGTTCTTGAAAATGCGTTCAATTTTAGCTTGTAAACATTCTTGAGAGAACAATTTTTAATGGATTTTAATGAAACTTGGCCTGAGTATTTGTTATCACCCAAGGATGAAGCCTATTAAAAACCAGTCAAATCGAAAAAAAATTAATATCAGTTATTGCCCTTGTTTTTGAAAACGCGTTCAATTTTTAGCTTGTAAACACTCTACAAAGCACAGTTATTGACCGATTTTGACGAAACTTGCTGAAATTGTTTAGTATCACCCAAGAATGAACTCTTTTGAAAATAGCACATATCGGAATATATTTAATAGGAATTATTGCCCTTGTTCTATAAAATGTGTTGGATTTTTGCCTTGTAAACACTCTACAAGTCACAATTCTTGAGCGATTTTTATACGCCCACATGAAATGGGGGGCGTATATTGTCGTCACCCACATCCGTCCGTCCGTCCGTCCGGTCCGTCCGTCCGTCCACAATTGCTCGTAAACACTCTACACAGTGTAATTCTTGACGGATTTAGATGAAACTTAATATGAGTGTTTATGATCACGCAAGGATGAACCCTATTGAAAATCAGCGAAATCGGAAAAAAATTAGTATGAGTTTGTGCCCTTGTTCTTGAATGGCTCGTAAACACTCTACAAAGTGCAATTCTTGACCGATTTTGATGAAACTTGGTGTGAGAGTATGTTATAACTCAAGGATAAACCCTATCGAAAATCAGCGAAATCGAAAAACATTTAGTATGAGTTATTGCCCTTGTTCTTGAAAACGCGTTCAATTTTAGCTTGTAAACACTCTTGAGAGAACAATTTTTAATGGATTTTAATGAAACTTGGCCTGAGTATTTGTTATCACCCAAGGATGAAGCCTATTGAAAACCAGTCAAATCGAAAAAAAATTAATATCAGTTATTGCCCTTGTTTTTGAAAACGCGTTCAATTTTTAGCTTGTAAACACTCTACAAAGCACAGTTATTGACCGATTTTGACGAAACTTGCTGAAATTGTTTAATATCACCCAAGAATGAACCCTTTTGAAAATAGCACATATCGAAATATATTTAATAGGAATTATTGCCCTTGTTCTATAAAATGTGTTGGATTTTTGCCTTGTAAACACTCTACAAGTCACAATTCTTGACCGATTTTGACATAACTTTGCATGAGTATTTCTAATCACTTAAGGATGAACCCTATTGAAATTCAGTTAAATCGAAAAATATTTAGTATCAGTTATTGCCCTTGTGTTTGAAAACGCGTTCAATTTTAGCTTGTAAGCACTCTAGAAAGAACAATTGTTAATGGATTTTGATAAAACTTGGCTTGAGTATTTGTTTTTACCCAAGGATGAGCCTTATTGAAAATCAAATAAATCGAAATATATTTAGTGTCAGTTATTGCCCTTGTGTTTGAAAACGGGCTTAACTTTTTGGCTAATAAACACTCTAGAAGGTACAATTCATGACCAATGTTGACAAAACTCACTGAAATTGTTGGATATCGCAAGGGATGAGCCTAATTGAAAATTAAAAATATCAAAATATATCTAATATGAATTATTGCCCTTGTTTTTTTAAACGCGTTCGATTTTTGTCTCGTAAACACTCTACATGGCACAATTCTTGATGGATTTCGATGAAACTTGGTGTGAGAGTGTGTTATAACTCAAGGATGAACCCTATTGAAAATCAGCAAAATCAAAAAAAATTTTAGTTTGAGTTACTGCCCTTGTTCTTGAAAACGCATTCAATTTTAGCTTGTAAACACTCTAGAAAGAACTATTCTTAATGGATTTTGATTAACTTTGGCTTGAGTATTTGTTTTTACCCAAGGATGAACCCTATTATAAATCAAATAAATAGAAATATATTTAGTGTCAGTTATAGCCCTTGTTCTTGAAAACGCGTTCAATTTTAGCTTGTAAACACTCTAGAAAGAACAATTTTTAATGGATTTTGATGTAACTTGGCCGGAGTATTTGTTGTCTCCCAAGGATGAACCCTATTGAAAATCGAAAAATATTTAGTACAAGTTATTGACCTTTTTTTTGAAAACGCGTTCAATTTAACTCGTAAACACTCTAGAAAGAACAATTTTGAATGGATTTTGATGAAACTTGGCTTTAGTATTTGTTTTCTCACAAGGATAAACCCTATTGAAAATCAGATAAATCAAAAAATATTTAGTGTCAGTTATTGCGCCTGTTTTAAAAAACGCTTTCAACTTTTGGCTTGTGAACACTCTAAATATTCCTTTTTGACAAAACTCGCTGAAATTGTTTAATATCAACCAAGGATGAGCCTTATTAAGAATTAAAAATATCAAAATATTATTAAGGGTAAACCCCAATTGCAAATCATAAAAATACCAAAAAATATTTAATGAGTTGTTATTAGGTACAATTCTTGACAGTTTTAAATGAAACTAGAGACCCTAGAAAAAAATAGGTTGGTAGGTTGAATAATTCATTCCACTTATTGTAACCTTACTGAAAAGTTTTTATTTGAAATAATAGCTGCCAGGGGGCGTATATTACCTTGCCTGGCAAGCTATCTTGACATAACTTGGCATGAGTATTTGTAATCACCTAAGGATGAACCCTATTGAAATTCATTTAAATCGAAAAATATTTAGTATCAGTTATTGCCCTTGTGTTTGAAAACGCGTTCAATTTTAGCTTGTAAGCACTCTAGAAAGAACAATTCTTAATGGATTTTGATAAAACTTGGCTTGAGTATTTGTTTTTACCCAAGGATGAACCTTATTGAAAATCTAATAAATCGAAATATATTTAGTGTCAGTTATTGCCCTTGTGTTTGAAAAGGGGTTTTAACTTTTTGGCTAATAAACACTCTAGAAGGTACAATTCATGACCAATGTTGACAAAACTCACTGAAATTGTTGGATATCGCAAGGGATGAGCCTAATTGAAAATTAAATATATCAAAATATATCTAATATGAATTATTGCCCTTGTTCTTTTAAACGCGTTCGATTTTTGTCTCGTAAACACTCTACATGGCACAATTCTTGATGGATTTCGATGAAACTTGGTGTGAGAGTGTGTTATAACTCAAGGATGAACCCTATTGAAAATCAGCGAAATCGAAAAAAATTTTAGTATGAGTTACTGCCCTTGTTCTTGAAAACACATTCAATTTTAGCTTGTAAGAATTATTGCCCTTGTTCTATAAAATGTGTCGTAAACACTCTACATGTCACAATTCTTGAGCGATTTTGACATAACTTGGCATGAGTATTTGTAATCACCTAAGGATGAACCCTATTGAAATTCAGTTAAATCGAAAAATATTTAGTATCAGTTATTGCCCTTGTGTTTGAAACGCGTTCAATTTTAGCTTGTAAACACTCTACAAAGCACAGTTATTGACTGATTTTGACGAAACTTGCTGAAATTGTTTAATATCACCCAAGAATGAACCCTTTTGAAAATAGCATATATCGAAATATATTTAATAGGAATTATTGCCTTTGTTCTATAAAATATGTTGGATTTTTGCCTTGTAAACACTCTACAAGTCACAATTCTTGAGCGATTTTGACATAACTTGGCATGAGTATTTGTAATCACCTAAGGATGAACCCTATTGAAATTCAGTTAAATCGAAAAATATTTAGTATCAGTTATTGCCCTTGTGTTTGAAAACGCGTTCAATTTTAGCTTGTAAGCACTCTAGAAAGAACAATTCTTAATGGATTTTGATAAAACTTGGCTTGAGTATTTGTTTTTACCCAAGGATGAACCTTTTTGAAAATCAAATAAATCGAAATATATTTAGTGTCAGTTATTGCCCTTGTGTTTGAAAACGGGTTTAACTTTTTGGCTAATAAACACTCTAGAAGGTACAATTCATGACCAATGTTGACAAAACTCACTGAAATTGTTGGATATCGCAAGGGATGAGCCAAATTGAAAATTAAAAATATCAAAATATATCTAATATGAATTAGTGCCCTTGTTCTTTTAAACGCGTTCGATTTTTGCCTCGTAAACACTCTACATGGCACAATTCTTGATGGATTTCGATGAAACTTGGTGTGAGAGTGTGTTATAACTCAAGGATGAACCCTATTCAAAATCAGCGAAATCGAAAAAAATTTTAGTATGAGTTACTGCCCTTGTTCTTGAAAACACATTCAATTTTAGCTTGTAAACATTCTAGAAAGAAGTATTGTTAATGGATTTTGATTAACTTTGGCTTGGGTATTTATTTTTACCCAAGGATGAACCCTATTATAAATCAAATAGATAGAAATATTTAGTGTCAGTTATAGCCCTTGTTCT
>CM060203.1:20001627-20045527 GCA_030562195.1 Nipponacmea schrenckii
ACGCTTAGCTGTTGGTTATCACTCTTGGAGTTTCCTGTAAATAATACCACATGTTCCTCTGTCACATTTGCAGACTCTAAGTTTTCGTAACTGTCAGGACAGTCTTTGATTTAATGTCTGTATGAACCACATGCTTTACATGTATAAAGCCGACCATCTGCACCTGTTGGGTTTAATTTTCTTTCTCTTGAATGAGACTTTGATGCAGGTCTGTTAAACTGTCGTCTGTTAACACCTCCATATTCACGGCCTTTATTTCCACGGTAATGTCTATTGCGTGTCCAGTAAGCTTCTTCTGTAATGAAGGCTGGCTCCAATTTTATGGCTCTGTCTTCAACTTGCTCAACCCCAGAATCACCTTTAAACTTCAATAGAGATGTCTTTGCTTGAAGATACAAGGACTCCTTTTCTGCATAATACAATTTTTTTGGGGCCCATTGAAATTTTTAGGTGCCCAGTAAAATAAAATAGTCATTCTTTCTTTTTGTTCCAGTTTCCAGTTTAATTATACCCTCTAAAAATCTCCACTAGAATTTAGAAAATGGATGTTTGGTTGCCAATTGCGACTGGGCGAGTTTTAATTTGAACCCCTGCAGATGAAATGATTGTACATAAATGTATATAAATATAGTCTGTGTTATTTTTCAAAACTCTCTATCTTGGGGTTTTAGCATGTATATATTTAGGTATAGATTTGGAATTTAACGTCTGAAATTGCACTTTCTTTCAGATATTATGAAATGAGAGTATTTCAAATTCAAGGTTAATCTGAAAAAAAAATGTGTTTGTGTGCAGTGAGAGTGTAGAAAAAATGTTGTGGTCTACTTTTATTTTGACTAGTTCAAGATTTTTATGATGCTATATTGAATTATTGTGATTGAATATGGAAAGACTTAGACCGACATGTTGACTCTAAATAATACTACGTATTTTAGAGACAGATGACCAAGCCTGTTGAGAACACGAAATTAATTTTGTAAAGTAAAAGATAATTGTGGGATAATATGTACCTTTCAACAAATTGACATTATGTACTTGTGTGCAATTCGATAAATGTTCATCAGGGAATATTTTTCAAAATTATAATGATCTGCTGAAATAGCTAATACCTATGATGAAAAAACATAATACTTCTAATACCAATGTCGTAAAACCTTTGACCAATAATAACTAAAACTTCAAACTTCTAATGGCAGATTCTTATGTTGATATTCAAATATTAAACACCCTAAAACCTCTATTGATTTAAAAGAAGCCTTCTCACAAATGGTTTAGTAATAGCAACAATGTAAAATTGTAAAAGCTTCTTCTACATAGCAATAGTGTAAAAGCATTAGTCACAGAGCATTAATTACGTATTTCGACTTTGGCGAAAACGTATTGTAATCGTTCGGATTATTTTATTTTATTTTATTTTTTTTTTTGTAATTCTTGGATGAGTTTGCAGACAAACTGGTAAAAGGTGCAGAAATTCTAAATCTACAGTTGATCTTAGAATGATTTCTATTATCAAATAAAACAAAACCGGAAGTTCTATCTCTGACAGGAAGTGAGAACCGGAAGTTCAGGTTTTTTCGCTTTAGCAAGTTTATTTTCAGTTCGAAATTCGGATTTTCAGATTTGAAAACTTCAATGTATTTGTCAACTAACAATTATAGGTTTTATGCAATTAGGTTAAATATTTTACCCACGATTTGCAATTCAATATTCAAGGGTCATCAGCAAAAATTTCAGACCGTGATTTCTCCTTTAATATAAATGGTAAAATTTTGAAACTTTACCAGTTGATAGGCGATATGTTTATAATTTTTGAAAAAATGTGAAAAAAAAAATTCCACTTCCGGTTTAGCCTCAAATGACGTAATTACGTAACTTCTGGTCTATAACTGCTAGGTGAAAAGTGAAAACTGTTTTATACATAACTTGTCAATAGTAATTGATTTGACCTAAATAATTAGGTCAAGCTGCCATATCGGCCGCCATTTTGAATTTTCGTTACAATTCTTAAATCCGAAATTCAGACACTACTGATAGACCGATTTTGATGAAATTTAGCACATAGATACAATGGATCATTATCTACCTTTTCTTGGAGACCGATTTTCAAATTTCGTATTTTCTTTCGAATTATTTAAATTTCGATTTTTTTCAAAATTAGGTCACTTTAACGGGTACGGAAGGTGTGACCCACTTAATCTATGACCTTGAAAATTAGGTCAAATAATATTCAATATATTGTCTACGAGTAGATATTTTTTAATTTGGCTTACTTAAAAAATTCATAGAGATAAGTGTACTTAAATACAGAAAAAATTGATAATTTTCATATTTTCGCCATCATTAACCGTTACGGAAGGTGTGACCTAATTATTTTATGACTTTGAAAACTAGGTCAAATGATATTCAATATATTGTCTAGATACAGGTAATTGCAAATTTAGCCTACATAATATTTTAAGGCTCTCGAAATACATTCATAATTGTAAGCAATTCTAGTTCTAATATTCAAATTAGATGATGGGCGGGGCTTTAAAACCTGTCACTCAATACACTTAGAAAAGCCCAAATAATTTCTCCCATGGAAAGATAGCTCTTAATTGATAAACAAACATGGCCAATGAAATATTAACTGAAATTCACCAGCGAATTATAAACTTGAGTCATAAACTTATAAACAGACATTCTTTGTCGGCCTAATCATTTTTTACTCATCAATATACTGGTCAGATCTACACGAAACTCGATATGTATCTTTGTCATCATAAAATCTTGGTTCCTTTCGAAAACCAGTTTTACCCTCTTGATTAAGCTTGTGGGTGGATTATAGATTAGAGTTATCTGATCTTTGTGTATTTTGGTATGGTTCTTTCTAATCTCTGGTACTTCCTCAATGTTCACAATCACAGTTCTAAATCGATTTATATTGAAAATATCTCCTTTTCTTTGACAATTTGATTTTTTGTAATTATGTTTTCTTTCATATTTTAAGAAGAAGAGTAAAAAAGAATTGCAGATGGATTTTTACCAGGCATAATAATAAATTCTTTATTTGGCTAACAATAAGGGATCTAGATCTACTTCCACTTTCGATACCGGTATGTCAAAAGATAGCTTGCCAGGCAAGGTAACATACGCCCACTGGCAGCATTGAATTTGAAAAATAAATAGAGCAATAACTCAAAAAACATTCACTGAATTAATATTGAAGTATATGAATAAATTTTGCACCCACAAATATTTTTGACGCAATTTTACTAAGTCAAGGGCAATAACCCCAAAACCATTTGTTAAAAAAAGTCTGTCATCAATTCTGATGCTTACACCAAGTTCCATCAAAATCCTTTGAAAATTAAAGCTTCTTATTGCAACCACAATAGAATTTTGACGCAATTTTACTAAGTCAAGGGCAATAACTTAAAACAATTCATTGAAAAACTGTCAAATTCAAACTTGACTGAGGCCTAATCAATTCCAATGCTCACACAAAGTTTCATCAACATCCTCTGAAAATTGGAGGATTTATTGCATCGAAACAAAAACTTTGACAAGATTTTTCTAAGTCAAGGGCTATAACTCAAAAACCGTTCATGCGATAATTTCCATTTTCAAACTTGACCGAGATATCATCAATATATACATCTATACCAAGTTTCATTAAGATCGGATAAAAACTGTAGCTTCTATTGTGGATACAACCCGAATTTGACGCGTTTTTACTAAGTCAAGGGCAATAACTCAAAAACCGTTCATGGGATAATTTCCATTTTCGAACTTGACCGAGATATCCTTAATATATACATGTATACCAAGTTTCATTAAGATCGGATAAAAACTGTAGCCTCTATTGTGGATACAACCGAAATTTGACACATTTTAACTAAGTCAAGGGCAATAACTCAAAAACCGCTAATGCGATTATTTCTATTTTCAAACTTGACCGAGATATCATCAATATATACATGTATACCAAGTTTCATTAAGATCAGATAAAAACTGTAGCCTCTATTGTGGATACAACCGAAATTTGACGCGTTTTTACTAAGTCAAGGGCAATAACTCAAAAACCGTTCATGCAATAATTTCCATTTTCGAACTTGATCGAGATATCATCAATATATACATGTATACCAAGTTTCATTAAGATCGGATAAAAACTGTAGCCTCCATTGTGGATACAAACCAAATTTGACGCGTTTTTACTAAGTCAAGTGCAATAACTCAAAAACCGTTCATGTGATAATTTCCATTTTCGAACTTGACCGAGATATCATCAATATATACATGTATACCAAGTTTCATTAAGATCAGATAAAAACTGTAGCCTCTATCGTGGATACAACAAATGTGGACAGACCAACGGACGGACCGACGGACGGACAGGGGCTACGGCAATATACGTCCACATTTCCATGTGGGCGTATAAAAAATCGGTCAAGACCATGCAAAATATTTATACGTTTTCGTTGGAATAAATATCCTTTAGTTTAAAGTGAAGAGTACTTTTTCTTTCATTAAAAAGTGGGGAAAAAGTTGTAGATCCTTGAAAAATGTGAATGGAAAGGCATGAGGAATTAGTGGTCTGACGCCTAACTCTAACTGGAAACCGTTATTATTCCATGGGAGAAATTTATTTGGGCTTTTCTAAGTGTATTGAGTGACAGGTTTTAAAGCCCCGCCCATCATCTAATTTGAATATTAGAATTAATGCTCTGCGACTAATGCTTTTACACTATTGATATGTAGAAGAAGCTTTTACAATTTTACATTGTTGCTATTACTAAACCATTTATGATAAGGCTACTTTTAAATCAATAGAGGTTTTAGGGTGTTTAACATTTGAATATCAACATAAGAATCTGCCATTAGAAGTTTGAAGTTTTAGTTATTATTGGTCAAAGATTTTATGTCATTGGTATTAGAAGTATTATGTTTATAAGACATATAGACATAGATGTAGATAAAGAAGCACAAACTATATGGATATACTATATCTGATATTTATTACCTCAACGTTTCACATGCTCATACAGGCAGCGTTATCAAGAGAATTAAATAATATAACAAGTTTAACAATATATATAGACAAATAATGAGTAACAATCATACATGGAACAACAATGGCTTAGGACATCAAATAACAGAGATTAAGGAATTAACAATATAGTGAATAGACATTAAAGGGTACCAATTGATTAGAGTTGAATAATTAGATAGGAAACCATTATATTACGATAAGACTGAGTTAATTAATTCATTCCATACAGTAGGGATGTAATAACCTGTATCACGATTCAGTTCTGGCTTGTGTCGTTTTATCTCAATGGCTTCTCTTAGCTTTCGGTTCTTCCAGTTGTTTTGATGTTTTGATAGGAGTTTAACTTGATTCCATCTAATTCTGTGACGCCTGTCTTTTAGGTAATGTTCTGCTATCGCCGATTCTTCTGGTTTATGGTTGTTGCACGCAGTCATATGTTCTGTTATTCTGACTGATATAGGTCTTGATGTCTCTCCAATATACGATTTCTTGCAACTACAATCTACCTTGTAAATAACACCTTTTGGATCTGGGTTGATTTCTTCTCTGCGGCCTTCTGCGTGTAATAACGTTTTCAATGAGATGCTTCCAGAGAATACTACTGTTGCTCCTATCTGTTGGGTTAATATACGTTTGATGTGGTAACTCGTAGTTCCTACATAGTTAGGTAGTTGGTTGTCATTATTTTCGCATTCTACAGTAAATTGGATTCTAGGATGGATGCTGTTAAGAGTCGGAGTTCTTCAGGATCTTTATTTTGGTCAATTATCACAAAAGTATGATCTACATGACTCACTTTGAAGTAACAGCCCTATCCACAGCCCCCTATCAACCCCAGTGTTGGCTACGGAAGGTGGATGATACTTTTGTGATAATTGACCAAAATAAAGATCCTGAAGAACTCCGACTCCATCTTAACAGCATCCATCCTAGAATCCAATTTACTGTAGAATGCGAAAATAATGACAACCAACTACCATTCCTTGATGTGCTAATATCCAGACAAAATAATTCCCTCACAACAACAGTTTACAGAAAACCCACCCACACAGATCAGTATGTCCACAACGCTTCGAACCATCATATGACAGTGAAAACAGGTATCATATCAACTTTAACTAGACGTGCCAACATTATATGCAATGAAGAATCATTAGAAGCTGAACTGAACCACCTAAAGAACTCCTTCATCAACCTCAACGAGTATGACACCAAACTGGTAAATAAGATCATGACGAAAACACTTACACCCACCTGCAAAGAACCTAAACCACCCCTTTTCTTCAACATCCCTTATGTAGGAACTACGAGTTACCACATCAAACGTATATTAACCCAACAGATAGGAGCAACAGTAGTATTCTCTGGAAGCATCTCATTGAAAACGTTATTACACGCAGAAGGCCGCAGAGAAGAAATCAACCCAGATCCAAAAGGTGTTATTTACAAGGTAGATTGTAGTTGCAAGAAATCGTATATTGGAGAGACATCAAGACCTATATCAGTCAGAATAACAGAACATATGACTGCGTGCAACAACCGTAAACCAGAAGAATCGGCGATAGCAGAACATTACCTAAAAGACAGGCGTCACAGAATTAGATGGAATCAAGTTAAAACTCCTATCAAAACATCAAAACAACTGGAAGAACCGAAAGCTAAGAGAAGCCATTGAGATAAAACGACACAAGCCAGAACTGAATCGTGATACAGGTTATTACATCCCTACTGTATGGAATGAATTAATTAACTCAGTCTTATCGTAATATAATGGTTTCCTATCTAATTATTCAACTCTAATCAATTGGTACCCTTTAATGTCTATTCACTATATTGTTAATTCCTTAATCTCTGTTATTTGATGTCCTAAGCCAATGTTGTTCCATGTATGATTGTTACTCATTATTTGTCTATATATATTGTTAAACTTCTTATATTATTTAATTCTCTTGATAACGCTGCCTGTATGAGCATGTAAAACATTGAGGTAATAAATATCAGATATAGTATATCCATATAGTTTGTGCTTCTTTAGAAGTATTATGATTTTTCATCATAGGTATTAGCTATTTCAGCAGATCATTATAGTTTTGAACAAAATTCCCTGCCATATTTCAATGATATATTTCCTTTTTTAATTGCTTAAATTCCACAGAAATGTATATCCGGGTTGGATAGGGTTATTCTACAGAAAAAATACTAAAAACAGCCCCCCCCCCCTAAACACCAGTTGAGAGAAACTGTTTTTACAGAGCATAACACTATTTCAAGGATATATTTCCTTTTTTACTACTTAAATTCCACAGAAATGTACATCTGGGTTGGATAGGGTGTATTCTACAAAAAAAATACTTAAGATAGCTTGCCAGGCAAGGTAATATACGCCCACTGGCAGCATTTATTTCAAATAAAAACTTTTCAGTAAGGTTGCAATAAGTGGAATGAATTATTCAACCTTCCAACCTATTTTTTTCTAGGGTCTCTAGTTTCATTAAAAACTGTCAAGAATTGTACCTAATAACAACTCATTAAATATTTTTCGGTATTTTTATGATTTGCAATAAGGTTCACCCTTAATAATATTTTGATATTTTTAATTCTTAATAAGGCTCATCCTTGGTTGATATTAAACAATTTCAGCGAGTTTTGTCAAAAATTAAAGTTTAGAGTGTTCACAAGCCAAAAGTTGAAAGTGTTTTTGAAAACAGGCGCAATAACTGACACTAAATATTTTTTGATTTATCTGATTTTCTATAGGGTTTATCCTTGTGAGAAAACAAATACTAAAGCCAAGTTTCATCAAAATCCATTCAAAATTGTTCTTTCTAGAGTGTTTACGAGTTTAATTGAACACCAAGTTTCATCGAAATCCATCAAGAATTGTGCCATGTAGAGTGTTTATGAGACAAAAATCGATCGCGAACAAGGGCAATAATTCATATTATATATATTTTGATATTTTTAATTTTCAATTAGGCTCATCCCTTGCGATATCCAACAATTTCAGTGAGTTTTGTCAACATTGGTCATGAATTGTACCTTCTAGAGTGTTTATTAGCCAAAAAGTTAAACCAGTTTTCAAACACAAGGGCAATAACTGACACTAAATATATTTCGATTTATTAGATTTTCAATAAGGTTCATCCTTGGGTAAAAACAAATACTCAAGCCAAGTTTTATCAAAATCCATTAAGAATTGTTCTTTCTAGAGGGTTTACAAGCTAAAACTGAACGCGTTTTCAAAAACAAGGGCAATTACTGACATTAAATATTTTTCGATTTAACTGAATTTCAATAGGGTTCATCCTAAGGTGATTACAAATACTCATGCCAAGTTACTTCAAATCGCTCAACAATTGTGACTTGTAGAATGTTTACAAGGCAAAAATCCAACACATTTTATAAAACAAGGGCAATAATTCCTATTAAATATATTTCGATATGTGCTATTTTCAAAATGGTTTATTCTTGGGTGATATTAAACCATTTCAGCAAGTTTTGTCAAAATCTGTCAATAACTGTGCTTTGTAGAGTGTTTACAAGCTAAAAATTGAACGCGTTTTCAAAAACAAGGGCAATAACTGATATTAAATTTTTTTCGATTTGACTGGTTTTCAATAGGCTTCATCCTTGGGTGATAACAAATACTCAGGCCAAGTTTCATTAAAATCCATTAAAAATTGTTCTCTCAAGAGTGTTTGCAAGCTAAAATTAAACGCGTTTTCAAGAACAAGGGCAATAACTCATACTATACGTTTTTCGATTTCGCTGATTTTCGATAGGGTTTATCCTTGAGTTATAACATACTCTCACACCAAGTTTCATCAAAATCGGTCAAGAATTGCACGTTGTAGAGTGTTTACGAGCCATTCAAGAACAAGGGCACGAACTCATACTAATTTTTTTTCCGATTTCGCTGATTTTCAATAGGGTTCATCCTTGCGTGATCATAAACACTCATATTAAGTTTCATCTAAATCCGTCAAGAATTACACAGTGTAGAGTGTTTACGAGCAATTGTCGACGGACGGATGTGGGTGACGACAATATACGCCCCCCCATTTCATGTGGGCGTATAAAAACAGCCCCCCCCCCCCTAAACACCAGTTGAGAGAAACTGTTTTTAAAGAGCATAACACTATTTCAATGATATATTTCCTTTTTTACTACTTATATTCCACAGAAATGTACATCTGGGTTGGATAGGGTTTATTGTAAAAAAGACAGCTTGCCAGGCAAGGTAACATACGCCCACTTCAGCAAACAGAATATTCCATGTTTTTTCATTTAATCCAGGGCAATAACTCATAAATCGACATCTGGAATCGCACTATTTTTGAACTTGTCCGAGATGTTATTAAGATGAATACACATACCAAGTTTCATTGAAATCAGATAAAAACTACAGCTTCTATTGCGTACACAAGTAAATTTTAACATTTTCTCATTTAATCAAGGGCCCAAAACTCATAAACGGACATATGGAATCATGCCATTTTCGAACTTGTCCGAGATATTATCAAGATGAATACACATACCAAGTTTCATTCAAATCTCTGGCCTGTATGGCGTACACAAGTAATTGTTGACGGACGGACTGACAGACGGGGGTGATGGCAATATACGTCCACATTTTCATGTGGGCGTATAAAAAAATACTAAAAACAGGGTTTAATCTATAGAACAAGTAAATATGCAAAATATATCAATCAATTGGCTTTCTATTCCTGTTTATTGAAAATCATCTACAATCATAATCTATGTTAAATTATATTATTACCTGCATCATTCCCTAAAATAATCATTGTTATGTCACAAAATACTGGCAAAAAATGCATTAGTTGACATTTCCACTCCTAAAGACAACATGTTAGCCTTTCTTATCCACAAACGAAGGTAGGTTTGCATTCTTACATCATCATTCCAGGTTTATGACATTTAACTGGACAAAATGACACATAAATCAAATTTGTACACAAAAGTTGAATTACAAGGTCCTGAGGTGGACGAAATAGGACGTTTTTAAGGGGGGAAGCAAGGGTTCTGACTTTCTACAGCAGTGTTTTAGTATAATGTATGAGTTACTCTTCACATCACATATTAAATCACAACATTCAACCTTCTATAACTTTTTTTTGCTAGAATTCTTGTTGAAAAATCTGCAATATGTCATATGAAATCCTGGCTAAAACTTGGTTTCTTTACAAAAATTCTAGTCAAAATGAAAGTAAACCACCAGGGCTGTCAACAGCATTATCAGCAGCAAGGGTTGAAATTAAGAAAACCAGGTCAGGAACATACTGGGCCTCTAACTACCACAAACTTTATTTCTTTCACAAGATCTACCATTTTCAATATGAAAATTCTTTACCATAAATCAATAAAATATTCTTTACTTGTATTTTAATTGCCGCTGACACGCGTTTATCTCATCCCAGGGATTCAAATTAGGACAGTCATGTCAGGAGCCCACTGGACCCCTAACATACAATTTTTTTGTGCCCATTGAAATTTTTAGGTGCCCAGTAAAATAAAATAGTCATTCTTTCTTTTTGTTCCAGTTTCCAGTTTAATTAAACCCACTAAAAATCTCCACAAGAATTTAGAAAATGGATGTTTACAGGCTATAAGAAATTTACAGAAGAAATATTTTATGAAACGAAATAACAAAAATAGCATTCTTCCGTTCTCCAAAAACAGTTACGTGACTGGACAACAGAGTCAATCCCTCGCACCCAGATTTTGTTTTGTGATAATTGTACAGCTAACATATAATTCCGATATAAAGCGAAAGTAGTCCAAAAAAAGGTTGCCAACTGGGCAACCTTTACCAGGATTTTAGTTTCAGTAGAATTTTTGGTTGCCAATTGTGACTGGGCGAGTTTTAATTTGAACCCCTGCAGATGAAATTCAAACCAACAAATTTTTGTATTGTTATATTATATATAGGACTAACCAAAACATTATAAGCTAATGATTGTATACAAATATAGTCTGTGTTATTTTTCAAAACTCTCTATCTTGGGGTTTTAGCATGTATATATTTAGGTCTAGATTTGGAATTTAATGTCTGAAATTGCACTTTCTTTCAGATATTATGAAATGAGAGTATTTCAAGTTCAAGGTTAATCTTAATTTAAAAAATTTTGTTTGTTTGTGTGCAGTGAGAGTGTTGAAAAAATGTTGTGGTCTACTTTTATTTTGACTAGTTCAAGATTTTCATGATGCTATATTGAATTATTGTGATTGAATATGGAAAGACTTAGACCGACATGTTGACTCTAAATAATACTAGCCTACGCATTTTAGAGACAGATGTCCAAGCCTGTTGAGAACACGAAATTTTGTAATACTTCCTTTAGACCTTTGAAAACAGTTAATTTTCTAAAGTAAAAGATAATTGTGGGATAATATGTACCTTTCAACAAATTGACATAGTGTGCAAATTCGAAAAATGTTCATCAGGCGGCTATTTTTACACATTCAAAGTCGCCATCTTTATTAAATAAACATTAAAATCACGTGACCTAAATCATTGATTTCGAGACAAGTCTTTTGATTGGCTGAATTTTCAATAACAGTAAGTGACAGTAAGTTTTATTTAAAATGGCAACCATCTTAAAAATAGCTCCACGCTTGGATATTTCAACTTAGATTAGTCAACAATCAGTGGTTTATTCTGTCAAATAGGGGCTTGGTAACCATCCTAAAAATAGCTCATTTGATAAAAAAAACTCAAGGAAGACAAATAATTTAACGCAGCCAAATTGGTTACGCTATTTCACGATAAATTTTCCTACTTTGGTCTTCTGTCTCTCTGCTGAAGGCAGTGAGAGACTAGATGATTTGGTCTAGGAAAGACTTGAAGGAGAGACAACTCTGTTTGGGAGAATGTGTTTTTACCATGTGCTTTTATTCTTTCCCTCATTCCCAACCTCAACTCTGCTTGGTTAATCCTCATCAAAGTCTAACCAAGATCTTAGAAAATAATTGTGTGATTCTATTCCAACAAAATCCTTCAAAGTTTTAAATCAAAGCTTTCTTTGACCATTTTCAAAGACCTTCAAACATTTTGACTTACAACAAACAAAAGTACAATCGACAATCGGCCCTTATTTCTAGATTCTTAATAAATGTAATGAAATTTACAAAAACTTACGGTTAGAAACGAACGGCTGAATAAAGTTCTCAACATTTTGAAACAAATTAACAGCAACAACTCGAACAAAATTGAATAATCACGTTTTGGTTTCTGCCCTTCACTTATGTTAGTGGCGCTCCAGTCTGGGTGCGTCTTTTCACAGCCGAAGACTACCGAATACTACCGATGACCACCGAAGACTACCGAAGACCACCGAAGACCCAATTTTTATATCTAAATCATTTTTAACAGCTCTTATGGGCAATTGTTTCATCATGTGAAGTCACATTATGAGAAGTCACATTTTGAGAATCTTCCCTATTTAGATCAACATATATATTTTTCGGTGGTTTTACTTTTATCTCGTGTTTGATGTTTTGTTATGTTTTAGGGTTTGTTCTTAGCTTTTCTGGTTCGTTAACTTTATAGATTCCCTCATATTCATAAAGAGCAACGTCACTTAAATTGGTGTCATCGGTCGACGTAAAGTAAGTTATGTGTTAATTGAAAGAAGCATCAGACTTCAAAACCGTCTGGTATCGATGCATTGTAATTTCTTTGGCTGACATAAATTTTCCATTCGGCAAACATTCGAGAATGATATAGAATCAACATCGAGTTCCATAATAGCCTGTGTGTGGATGTAATCCTGGTCAAATAGATCATTTTTTCTTATATCGTCAACTGGGGAGTCTGGAAAGGACACGTGGAGTTCCAATGAAGATATATTAGAAGAGGACATTGGTAAGGTTGAAGTAACGGGAGATGCGGTTGAATAGATAGAATAACTGGGGGAAGGTGATGGTGGTGGGCTCTTGTGTGCAATCGTACTGTTGAACTGGGGATTAATTCATCACATACGGAATAAATGTCGGGTATGACGCTCACAAAATGATTAGGTCTCCAGTAGCCCTTGTTGTTGATAGCTATGTTGGATTGTGAAAATGTATGCAGAGGTCTACTATGTACGCACCTCGTCCGACGAAGAATAAGTTGACAAAACAGACACACCTTAATTTTTAGTGCTAAGACTGTTTATTCTAAGATATTGTCTCTACCGTACTGAGGCCTGCATTTAAACTATTTATGTATTTCTTTAATGTATGGGCTCTTTGTAATCTGTACAAAAAAAGAAGGTTGGATAAATAATTTCTGAACTGTCATAAGTGTTCAAAGACATCACGTGAGTAGTGCATTACGAGTATCTGTGAGGTGGTTGCGTTCGATTTTTGCTCCTGGGCGACACCTCCACTATTATTTCAATGGCAAACGACTAAAAGAGGGCATCGAACGCGCCTCAAATCCCAACAAGACAGTGAAACAAGTGCAACATTATTCATAACATGTGCTGACGAACAAAATTTCATAAGTCGGGCATCGGACAAGTACTTTATTTCTGTTTATGTCATTAATTAGAAAATATTATGTATCGCGTTTTAATTATGATCGTGATTACTAATAATGATAGCTGTCAGGAAATCTGTTAGCTTATTAGGCCTATGTCGGTATACCGTATATTACTTTGATCAATTGGCAAAGATTGTTTGAGTTCTTTTCAATCACTGATTTTAAGTTAATACTATCTTGATTAATAAAGATCACATTAATTATAGGATTTATTTCGTTACCGTTTAACCAAAAATAGCTGTTACCGTTTTAGCGGAGTTGTTACCGTTTTAACCAAATTTCCGTTACCGTTTTGGTGGAGTTGTTACCGTTTTGACTAATAAAATTTGTTACCGTTTTGACATGTTACCGTTTTAACTGGTATTCATCTGGATAGAGCTGATGAATATGAGTAATGATCCCCTAATTCAAATTTGAAACACCCGACACATGTAAATTCCATCAATTGATCCTCAACGTAAGGAATATCATTCACTGATATTTGTTCACAATCATAATGATACCAATAACCACAACAGTTACATTGTACCGATTTAGATGTACAGTTCTTACGACAAATACCACATGGGAAAAACGCGGAACGTTTAGAATATTTAACTTTACGTTTATACACCATAGACATGATGCTAAATAGTAATTAAATCGCATGTCAACACCTTAATCTCTAATTAACTATCCAATATGTTGATGATCCGAGTGTGGCATGGTTTCTGTTCTGTATACATATAGAAAACCAATTACATATATTGTATCGTCTGCGATATGATAGGGCAAAATGTTATTACGTTCGAGTAAGACAACAATTTAACAAAACTAAAAATATTGCTATTCATCTTTATTCAAATCTCTGTCTTTTCATTTTAATTCCACTTGGGTGATGTTGTACCCACACAGCATTGTTAACTAAATAACTTAGTTTTTACTTGTCATAGCTTGAATATTGTGCATTCACGTGATGAAACAATTGCCCATAAGAGCTGTTAGAAATGATTTAGATATAAAATTTGGGTCTTCGGTGGACTTCGGTGGTCATCGGTAGTATTCGGTAGTCTTCGGTTGTGAAAAAAGACGCACCGCTCCATAGGTCGACTCGATTCGTCGCCTTCTTATTCTGGAAGATCTATTCTGTCCGCTCGATTTGTCCTCTTCCTCTTCTGGAAGGTCTTCTGGGTCTTCCGAGTCGGAGATGGAAGAGACAGAAGACAAAATCGCGTCCGTTAGCAAAATAGCTAATTCAAGTGCAGCGAGTGTGGTGTGTGTCTGCTACTCACTCGATTGACCTACCGGAAGACACTTCCTGAAGAATATCTTCCGATTCTAGAAGCTGCAAATCGAGTTCGCCTCAGTCTAGTGGATTCAGACCACTAAAAAATTCAGTCCGTGCTATATTTAGAAATCCTGTTTGTTTCCCATGTTTTTCGTGTTTTTTGGTCTAGATTTGGAATTCGATGTTTGATATTGCATTTTCTTTCATATTTTGTGAGATAATGAGAGATTTGATAGGCGGAAGGATATTTCTTCAAAATAGTTGTTAAGTGTGTAGTGACAGTCAAGTCCATGTTGATCAAATGTAGCCTAGTGGTCAACTCTTATTTTGAAAAGCTCGAGATTTTCATGGTCATAATATTTTGAAATTGTATCCAGAAACTAAGTATTGGCCAAAGAAGTCGATGCAGACAAAAATTCAATCTTTCAAGTAGGTAATGTGTAGTATTTTAATAAATTATCATTATGTTACGAAACGACTTATGACAATGTTTATTACTGTGTACAAAACATCCTCAAATATGTACGAAGTATCTCCTATGTTATGATTTGTTAATAATGATGTATTGATTTAATTTTCATTAAAAGTTCTCTAATTTACCACTTTATATCTTAATAATTTTCAAATAAGAACCCAAAAACATAACTTTCATTATGGTACATTTGTTACCCGCACACTATTCAAGATGATAAATAATATTTATTTTTGGGGATTCCACAATGCGAGCGACTCAGGTGATCAGAGACCAGAATGAATGAAAATGAATACGAAATATATGTCGTAATAAAAACAAAGTACTTTTCTTTATAAAATAAATGTACAAAAATACAAACCATCAGCAATCTTGATTAAATATAAGCAATACTTAATAATGACAAATAATGACTATAACAAAGTAGATAAGACACAGATTTAAATGAAATAATAGAATAGATCACATTAAAATTAGTTTTTTCATAAAATCGTTAGTTAGGTAGATGACAAGTCAGTTGAAATCGTTAGTTGAATAGCTCTATTTATAGGGATCTTCACTAGTAATACAAAATAATAAGTGGGTTTATGTAGTAAAGTAAGTAAATTTAATAAATTATAACAACATAATTCAACCTAAAATGCTAATATTTTCTGATATTATAAAAGAATACAAGATAAAAATAATGTTAGGAAACAATTACCATTGGAATTGAGACGGTGCCAACCAAATTATCAAAATGCCAAATTAATCACAAAATATGATTACTTTCCCTTAATAACCTTTACAATTAAAATAGGTGAATTACTGTAATCGCATTAAACAACAAAAATAGTATAAGTACGATGAAAACATTGATAGGAACATATTCCTGCATCAATTACCTACTTAAAACAATTATTTAAAATGATAACTAAGGAAAAATCAGTCACTGCCAATCAAAAATACGAACTCTACCTAATCACTGATGCATTCATTAGAAAACTAAAATATTATGGCACAAAATGAAAATAAACAAAAGTTTAAAAGAAATAAAACATTTTGACTTACAACAAACAAAAGTACAATCGACAATCGGCCCTTATTTCTAGATTCTTAATAAATGTAATGAAATTTACAAAAACTTACGGTTAGAAACGAACGGCTGAATAAAGTTCTCAACATTTTGAAACAAATGAACAGCAACAACTCGAACAAAATTGAATAATCACGTTTTGGTTTCTGCCCTTCACTTATGTTAGTGGCGCTCCAGTCTGGGTGCGTCTTTTCACAGCCGAAGACTACCGAATACTACCGATGACCACCGAAGACTACCGAAGATCACCGAAGACCCAATTTTTATATCTAAATCATTTTTAACAGCTCTTATGGGCAATTGTTTCATCATGTGAAGTCACATTATGAGAAGTCACATTATGAGAATCTTCCCTATTTAGATCAACATATATATTTTTCGGTGGTTTTACTTTTATCTCGTGTTTGATGTTTTGTTATGTTTTAGGGTTTGTTCTTAGCTTTTCTGGTTCGTTAACTTTATAGATTCCCTCATATTCATAAAGAGCAACGTCACTTAAATTGGTGTCATCGGTCGACGTAAAGTAAGTTATGTGTTAATTGAAAGAAGCATCAGACTTCAAAACCGTCTGGTATCGATACATTGTAATTGCTTTGGCTGACATAAATTTTCCATTCGGCAAACATTCGAGAATGATATAGAATCAACATCGAGTTCCATAATAGCCTGTGTGTGGATGTAATCCTGGTCAAATAGATCATTTTTTCTTATATCGTCAACTGGGGAGTCTGGAAAGGACACGTGGAGTTCCAATGAAGATATATTAGAAGAGGACATTGGTAAGGTTGAAGTAACGGGAGATGCGGTTGAATAGATAGAATAACTGGGGGAAGGTGATGGTGGTGGGCTCTTGTGTGCAATCGTACTGTTGAACTGGGGATTAATTCATCACATACGGAATAAATGTCGGGTATGACGCTCACAAAATGATTAGGTCTCCAGTAGCCCTTGTTGTTGATAGCTATGTTGGATTGTGAAAATGTATGCAGAGGTCTACTATGTACGCACCTCGTCCGACGAAGAATAAGTTGACAAAACAGACACACCTTAATTTTTAGTGCTAAGACTGTTTATTCTAAGATATTGTCTCTACCGTACTGAGGCCTGCATTTAAACTATTTATGTATTTCTTTTATGTATGGGCTCTTTGTAATCTGTACAAAAAAAGAAGGTTGGATAAATAATTTCTGAACTGTCATAAGTGTTCAAAGACATCACGTGAGTAGTGCATTACGAGTATCTGTGAGGTGGTTGCGTTCGATTTTTGCTCCTGGGCGACACCTCCACTATTATTTCAATGGCAAACGACTAAAAGAGGGCATCGAACGCGCCTCAAATCCCAACAAGACAGTGAAACAAGTGCAACATTATTCATAACATGTGCTGACGAACAAAATTTCATAAGTCGGGCATCGGACAAGTACTTTATTTCTGTTTATGTCATTAATTAGAAAATATTATGTATCGCGTTTTAATTATGATAGTGATTACTAATAATGATAGCTGTCAGGAAATCTGTTAGCTTATTAGGCCTATGTCGGTATACCGTATATTACTTTGATCAATTGGCAAAGATTGTTTGAGTTCTTTTCAATCACTGATTTTAAGTTAATACTATCTTGATTAATAAAGATCACATTAATTATAGGATTTATTTCGTTACCGTTTTAACCAAAAATAGCTGTTACCGTTTTAGCGGAGTTGTTACCGTTTTAACCAAATTTCCGTTACCGTTTTGGTGGAGTTGTTACCGTTTTGACTAATAAAATTTGTTACCGTTTTGACATGTTACCGTTTTAACTGGTATTCATCTGGATAGAGCTGATGAATATGAGTAATGATCCCCTAATTCAAATTTGAAACACCCGACACATGTAAATTCCATCAATTGATCCTCAACGTAAGGAATATCATTCACTGATATTTGTTCACAATCATAATGATACCAATAACCACAACAGTTACATTGTACCGATTTAGATGTACAGTTCTTACGACAAATACCACATGGGAAAAACGCGGAACGTTTAGAATATTTAACTTTACGTTTATACACCATAGACATGATGCTAAATAGTAATTAAATCGCATGTCAACACCTTAATCTCTAATTAACTATCCAATATGTTGATGATCCGAGTGTGGCATGGTTTCTGTTCTGTATACATATAGAAAACCAATTACATATATTGTATCGTCTGCGATATGATAGGGCAAAATGTTATTACGTTCGAGTAAGATAACAATTTAACAAAACTAAAAATATTGCTATTCATCTTTATTCAAATCTCTGTCTTTTCATTTTAATTCCACTTGGGTGTTGTTGTACCCACACAGCATTGTTAACTAAATAACTTAGTTTTTACTTGTCATAGCTTGAATATTGTGCATTCACGTGATGAAACAATTGCCCATAAGAGCTGTTAGAAATGATTTAGATATAAAATTTGGGTCTTCGGTGGACTTCGGTGGTCATCGGTAGTATTCGGTAGTCTTCGGTTGTGAAAAAAGACGCACCGCTCCATAGGTCGACTCGATTCGTCGCCTTCTTATTCTGAAAGATCTATTCTGTCCGCTCGATTTGTCCTCTTCCTCTTCTGGAAGGTCTTCTGGGTCTTCCGAGTCGGAGATGGAAGAGACAGAAGACAAAATCGCGTCCGTTAGCAAAATAGCTAATTCAAGTGCAGCGAGTGTGGTGTGTGTCTGCTACTCACTCGATTGACCTACCGGAAAACACTTCCTGAAGAATATCTTCCGATTCTAGAAGCTGCAAATCGAGTTCGCCTCAGTCTAGTGGATTCAGACCACTAAAAAATTCAGTCCGTGCTATATTTAGAAATCCTGTTTGTTTCCCATGTTTTTCGTGTTTTTTGGTCTAGATTTGGAATTCGATGTTTGATATTGTATTTTCTTTCATATTTTGTGAGATAATGAGAGATTTGATAGGCGGAAGGATATTTCTTCAAAATAGTTGTTTAGTGTGTAGTGACAGTCAAGTCCATGTTGATCAAATGTAGCCTAGTGGTCAACTCTTATTTTGAAAAGCTCGAGATTTTCATGGTCATCATATTTTGAAATTGTATCCAGAAACTAAGTATTAGCCAAAGAAGTCGATGCAGACAAAAATTCAATCTTTCAAGTAGGTAATGTGTAGTATTTTAATAAATTTTCATTATGTTACGAAACGACTTATGACAATGTTTATTACTGTGTACAAAACATCCTCAAATATGTACGAAGTATCTCCTATGTTATGATTTGTTAATAATGATGCATTGATTTAATTTTCATTAAAAGTTCTCTAATTTACCACTTTATATCTTAATAATTTTCAAATAAGAACCCAAAAACATAACTTTCATTATGGTACATTTGTTACCCGCACACTATTCAAGATGATAAATAATATTTATTTTTGGGGATTCCACAATGCGAGCGACTCAGGTGATCAGAGACCAGACCGGGGACGTCTTGGCAACGTCACTGACAATGTTTTGAAATGAATACGAAATATATGTCGTAATAAAAACAAAGTACTTTTCTTTATAAAATAAATGTACAAAAATACAAACCATCAGCAATCTTGATTAAATATAAGCAATACTTAATAATGACAAATAATGACTATAACAAAGTAGATAAGACACAGATTTAAATGAAATAATAGAATAGATCACATTAAAATTAGTTTTTTCATAAAATCGTTAGTTAGGTAGATGACAAGTCAGTTGAAATCGTTAGTTGAATAGCTTTATTTATAGGGATCTTCACTAGTAATACAAAATAATAAGTGGGTTTATGTAGTAAAGTAAGTAAATTTAATAAATTATAACAACATAATTCAACCTAAAATGCTAATATTTTCTGATATTATAAAAGAATACAAGATAAAAATAATGTTAGGAAACAATTACCATTGGAATTGAGACGGTGCCAACCAAATTATCAAAATGCCAAATTAATCACAAAATATGATTACTTTCCCTTAATAACCTTTACAATTAAAATAGGTGAATTACTGTAATCGCATTAAACAACAAAAATAGTATAAGTACGATGAAATATTGATAGGAACATATTCCTGCATCAATTACCTACTTAAAACAATTATTTAAAATGATAACTAAGGAAAAATCAGTCACTGCCAATCAAAAATACGAACTCTACCTAATCACTGATGCATTCATTAGAAAACTAAAATATTATGGCACAAAATGAAAATAAACAAAAGTTTAAAAGAAATAATACAAAAATGTACATATTCTAATATTAACAAGAATAAATAATGCAAAGTGCATAAAATATAATAAAAGTGCAAACCTGTGCCGGAGTCTGGATTACCCGCTCGGGTCACACATTTATGTTAAAATATTAGTTTAAAAACTTTCGTTGGGTTTTTAAAACATGCTGTTTTCTACAGATCACAGGCATTCGTCAAAAGTGACAATATATTCACATTAATCATGCCTACAACAATTGGACATATTGAGCCATATACAGAAGGTGTTGGCGATTTTCAAGCGTATACAGAAAGAGTAAAATTATTTTTTGTTACCAAACAACATACAGGATGCTACAATTTTATCTCTTATTGGTAATGAATGTTACACATTACTGAAGTCTTTGATAGTTCCAGATTTCCCTGAAACCAACACACTAGATGAGTTAATTGAAAAGTTACAGATTTATTATTCACCTCCACCTTTAGAAGTTGTTATAAATTCAACACTTGTTTTCAAGATGATACCCAAACAATTACACAATATATTGCTGGATTCAAATCAAAAGTCAAACACTGTCATTTTACTGAACTAAATGGTAGACTGAGAGATCAGATGGTTTTTGGTATAAGAGATGATAATACAAGGAAGATTTTATTGACAGCGTGATATAACATTCCATAGATGTTCTGAAATATGTATATTGATGGAAAACGCTGCAAAAAATAGTCAAGAATTTAGGTTTGTCGACCTATTCTAGAGTTGGACTGTACTGTACCTCATCTCCACTGATCACCGCTGGTAAGCTGTAGAGTGTGTCGAGATTAATGAGCGGGGAAGTCTGGGGTTTAAGTCTAGGGTTTGTCTACCTATTTTTGAGTTAGAAGGTATTGTACCTCACCCCGATAGTGATCTGTGGAGCGTGTCGAGATGATTGGGTAGAAAGGGTAGAAAACATGACTTTGGTCGAACTATTCTTGAGTTTTTACGTTCACTCTTCTGCACCTGTTGGTTAATGGTTAATACAGGATCCACTTCAAGAGTAAAAATACAAGATCCACTTCTTGAGTAAAAATACAAGATCCACTTCAAGAGTAAAAATACAAGATCCACTTCTTGAGTAAAAATACAAGATCCACTTCTAGAGTAAATAAACAAGATTAAATACTAGCGTAAATAAACACGATCCACTTATAGAGTAAATAAACAAGATCCACTTCTAGAGTAAATAAACACGATCCACTTCTAGAGTAAATAAACACGATCCACTTCTAGAGTAAATAAACACGATCCACTTCTAGAGTAAATAAACACGATCCATTTCTAGAGTAAATAAACAAGATCCACTTCTAAAGTAAATATACAAGATCCACTTCTAGATTAACAAGTGCCACTTCTAGAGTAAATATACAAGATCCACTTCTAGAGTAAATAAACAAGATCCACTTCAAGAGCAAAAATACAAGATCCACTTCAAGAGTAAATAAACAAGATCCACTTCCAGAGTAAATATACAAGATCCACTTCTTGAGTAAATAAACACGATCCACTTCAAGAGTAAATAAATATGGCCCACTTCAAGAGTAAATAAACACGATCCACTTCTAGAGTAAATAATCACGATCCACTTCTAAGGAAAAAAACAAGATCCACTTCTAGAGTGAATAAACAAGATCCACTTCAAGAGTAAAAAATACAAGATCCATTTCTTGAGTAAATAAACACGATCCACTTCAAGAGTAAAAATACAAGATCCACCTCAAGAGTAAAAATACAAGATCCACTTCTAGAGTAAATAAACAAGATCCACTTCAAGAGTAAATAAACAAGATCCATTTCTAGAGTAAATATACAAGATCCATTTCTAGAGTAAACAAACAAGATCCACTTCTAGAGTAAATAAACACAATCCACTTCAAGAGTAAAAATACAAGATCCACTTCTTGAGTAAATAAACACGATCCACTTTAAGAGTAAAAATACAAGATCCACTTCAAGAGTAAAAATACAAGATCAACTTCTAGAGTAAACAAACAACATCCACTTCAAGAGTAAAAATACAAGATCCACTTCAAGAGTAAAAATACAAGATCCACTTCAAGAGTAAAAATACAAGATCCACTTCTAGAGTAAATAAACAAGATCCACTTCAAGAGTAAAAATACAAGATCCACTTCTTGAGTAAATAAACACAATCCACTTCAAGAGTAAAAATACAAGATCCACTTCTAGAGTAAATAAACAAGATCCACTTCTAGAGTAAATAAACACGATCCACTTCCAGAGTAAATAAACAAGATCCACTTCAAGAGTAAAAATACACGATCCACTTCAAGAGTAAATATACAAGATCCACTTCAAGAGTAAAAATACAAGATCAACTTCTAGAGTAAAAATACAAGATCCAATTCTAGAGTAAATATACAAGATCCACTTCTAGAGTAAATAAACAAGATTAAATACTAGAGTAAATAAACACGATCCACTTCCAGAGTAAATAAACAAGATCCACTTCAAGAGTAAAAATACAAGATCCAATTCTAGAGTAAATATACAAGATCCACTTCTAGAGTAAATATACAAGATCCACTTCTAGAGTAAAAATACAAGATCCACGTCTAGAGTAAATATACAAGATTCACGTCTAGAGTAAAAATACAAGATCCACATCTTGAATAAATATACAAGATCCACTTCTAGAGTAAATAAACAAGATCCACTTCTAGAGTAAATATACAAGATCCACTTCTAGAGTAAACAAACAAGATCCACTTCTAGAGTAAATATACAAGATTCACGTCTAGAGTAAAAATACAAGATCCACTTCTTGAATAAATATACAAGATCCACTTCTAGAGTAAATAAACAAGATTCACTTCTTGAGTAAATAAACACAATCCACTTCAAGAGTAAAAATACAGGATCCACTTCTAGAGTAAATAAACACGATCCACTTCAAGGGTAAAAATACAAGATCCACTTCTTGAGTAAATATACAAGATACACTTCTAGAGTAAATATACAAGATCCACTTCTAGAGTAAATAAACAAGATCCACTTCAAGAGTAAAAATACAAGATCCATTTCTAGAGTAAATATACAAGATTCACGTCTAGAGTAAATATACAAGATCCACTTCTAGAGTGTTAAAAACGAACTTCAAGATACTTAGATTTAGAACCTAAATTAATGCTCGAATATTCATTTAGATCATGGTTGGCATTGCCAATATTCACAGGTTCATCGTATATATTTTCTGTAGTGTTATTATTAGGTTGTCTGATTAGAATTGTCCTGACCATTTTCACCAATCGGAAGCAGATTATCACCACAATGAGTAATGCAAATCCACATCCTAAACCCCAACCTACTGTTGACCAGTAACCACCTTCCACACCATTTTCTACATCTTTTAAACCATCATCTTCTACAACATCATCTTCTACAACATCATCTTCTACAACAACATCTTCTACAACATCATCTTCTACATCAACATCTTCTACAACATCATCTTCTACAACATCATCTTCTACAACACTATTTTCGTCTACTCCTTTAA
Organism: Nipponacmea schrenckii; assembly: GCA_030562195.1. Taxonomy (NCBI): domain Eukaryota; kingdom Metazoa; phylum Mollusca; class Gastropoda; family Lottiidae; genus Nipponacmea; species Nipponacmea schrenckii. The sequence continues at coordinate 20,025,807 of CM060203.1, forward strand.
CACTAATTTTGTCCACATCCTGTATAGTTGACGGATATGATGCAGGAATGACAACCAAACTATAAATAGTTTCGGCAGGACAGGAATAGTAGGGTTTCAAAGGATTTATTGTTTTCATCAATTGAGAAGAAATATTTCTGAAAGAAAATAAAAGAAACGTTCACCTTTGAGGAATGTTCCGTCTTTAAGTAAACGCTCGTTGCATTCATGAAGGAAGAAAATGGCCTGATTTAGTATGGCGAGTCTTGGAAAATTCAGAACATTAAAGTGATGTTTATTCACTATTCTCCTCGTTTGTGAAGGAAAGAACTTGAAATCAAATATACAGTGTATTATTATTCCCTTGATACTGTGGAAACCGACTATGGATATGATCTCTATATATTGTCTTTGAATTATTTTTTACTGGTTTGGATCCCGTATACAATTAATCTATATATCTACCTTTGATACGAATAATACATAATTCCATCTATTAAAACAAATGTTATATCAATAGTACTAGAAATCCAGGATTGTCTGTTCTGTAGGTTCATATTGGTACTCAAATAGTTTGCAGAATAATCATCGAAGTAAACTCTTTCTTCTAAAATATAGAGAGCAACAATATTAAAAGATAACTTGCCAGGCAAGGTAATATACGTCCACTGACAGCATTGATTATGAATAGAAAATGAAATATTCAACCTTTAAGATGGGTTTTCTCATTTTCATATATATACATATATACCATAATTGGACCGGTAATACTTATTAGGCTAATTATGATGTGATTTCCTAAGGTAGGGTACTAGCATATGTATGTACGTCAAGTCTCAAATGTCGTTGATCTTTTTTTTTGATCATCAAGTCTGTCAATTCGGTCAAAGACCATTGTTAAAACATTTTATGCTAATGATTGTATCGTCTATTTTTAGAATCCTCTTTCTCCCTTCCTTTTTGGGATTTTGCATGCCCATTTTTGACTACTTTTTTGTCTAGATTTGAAATTTGATGTCTGAAATTGCATTTTCTTTCAGAATTTCTGAGATAATGAGAAATTTAATTGGCGGAAGGTTATTTCTAAAAATAGTGGTTTTGTGTGCAGTGACAGTGTTGATATCCGGTAGTGGTCTACTTTCATTTTGACTAGTTCAAAATTTTCATGGTCATGCTATATTGAATTTTTGTACAGAAACTAAGTATTGGCCAGGCTTTCATGTGACATATTGGAAAGTTTTCAACGAGATTTCTGGAAAAAGTTATAGCAGTTTGAATTTCGTGATTTAACATGGAAACAGATGGCAAATGAATTAGTGGACTAAGTCCGTAAAGAGTATGGGACGTAATTATGGCAGCTATTCCCTTCCATAGTTTTTACTATAACGAAAACCCAAATTCGACAGTTCAATAATGGAAATGTAATGTAATGGTTTTTTTACTTTTATAAGTCCAATTATATGAACTTCTATGGCCTACACGGGCCAGTGCCATGTAGTGTGCAATGAGGGAATTTTTGATAGGACAGGTTTTCGTGGTTTATACGAACTCTGTGGGCGGGGACAAAGCAAATGAGAAAACGAAAGGAGTAATGACTTGTAGTCGGCATCAGAAAACAATTTGCCGGTCCCGACATTATTCCAACACCCTTTTTTTGTGGTATATATCAGAAAAAATAGTAAACAATGCATATAGGCTCGAACGACGTCAAATTTTGTCGCTGAAATTTCGACTTCCAATTAGCAATATCACCTACACGATCAGATAAGTACAGATTTGAAAAGCCAATTCAATTCCCGATTTAACAATATACTAAACTTTAAAGTAGTTTGCGATATTTAAGCCGATCCAGGCTATATAATATATTGACTCGTCTTGCGGTTGCCATTTTGATTTTTGCTCAATAGTTACTTCTTTTCATTCGGATATTTTAGATCGCTAACACGGGGAAAATAGAACTCCTTACCTGATATCGTCCATAGGAAACTTGAGAAAAGAAACTGCAGATTCCTTGTCCCGATAGCTGTTGGATCAAAATGCGGAATTAACATTAGTCTTGGATGGTAAATTCAGGCGAGGAGGCATTTTCCCACTAGTCCCTCCCTTGTACGCTGATTGGCCTAGCTGCCATGTCTTATTATTCATATGGTCTTTGATTCGGTACATAAATCACGACTTAATCGAACGCTGTTGTTATTGTCCACATTCCTTAATATTTTCCACAACAACAATGGCATTTTGGTATTCCATTTATTATCTCTAGCAAAAGGCAATACAACGTTTAAATATCATTTTGTAAAAACATTATGAATTAATCTAAATAAGTTTTAACTCACTAATAATAAAATACAAAATCAATTCTTATACACCTTCATTCATATGACGTCATTTGGTCACGTGAACAAACATGGAGTCTAAATTTAGCGTTTCAAAGCAGATCAGAGTCAAATGGATTCCATAAGCATTTCTACGTCCACATAGGTCTTTTGAACTTGAGAATACATGGATTATTCATTAGAAACCCCAATTAATCAATTAGTAAGCTTACTTTGGCTCTTATTAATGAGGGAACCCAACTTTAACTCTCTAGAGTGATAAATGTACAATATTCCTAAGTTTCATTAAAATCTGTCAAGAATTATACCTAAATAAATAATATAATAATAATAATAGTTTATTGTTTTCAAGGTCTATGACCCATGGAACATACATTTCAAATATAGATAATAAAAAGAAGACAATCATATAAAATGAAGAAATAACATTTGTAATTATTTACACTCAAGAGCTCTACTTTGTAATGCTTTAAAAACGAATTTACTAATGGCTCTTACTATAGTTGAATCAGTGTTGGCCATTATTTCTGTAAATGACTTATTTTCAATATGGGATATAAAGGGAACTAATTCTATGTCACGTATATCACGGTAGAATGGACATGTAAGTAAAAAATGAGTTTCATTCTCAACTTGATTTAGATTACACAGGCTACATATTCTTTCATAATAGGGGATTTTTGACCAGTTACCAGTAACATTATATAATTTGTGTGCAGAACATCTAAACATACATAGAGCCCTATCAAACTTATCATAATTATTGAATAAATATTTCTCTGGTTCAAGTTGTGATTTAAAACAATAATAATCTCTAAGAACTGAATTATTACATACATTTTGTCTCCATTCTTGAAAGCAACAATCTGAGATACGCTGTTTTACAATATACATAAAGTCTTGAACATTTCCAACTGATTGGGCTAACCATACATAACCAAATCCATAGGAAAACAATAAATGTTTGACATTCGTTGCCCAGCTCTGACGGCCATTGCTATCATATATTACCATAAGGTTATACATATGTTTGGGTAATCTATTATCATCCATTTCTAATAATCTTATCCAATATTTTAAACACTTTACAGAATAATAATAAAACAAGGGTTTTCGTCCACATTCACCTAAAACGGCCTCATTACAAGCATATTTTGGTAGTTTAAGTACATACTTAAAATATTTTATTTGCACATTTTCTATGACTGTTGAATAGGTATGACCCCATATTTCTGCTCCATAAGTTAGGATGGGAGTAATTTGTTTATCAAACATTTGGATGGCTAATTTAATGGGAATTCCATTTAACTTATTGCTTAGACATTTGATCATGTTCAATGCTTTCTCCGATTGATTGGCTAATGTTTCTTTAGCACAAGACCACACTAGTTTTGGTGTAAATGTGAGACCTAAATATTTGTACCTAGGCACATGTTCAATTTGCGTTCCGCTGAGATGCCATTTTTCATAACCTCTCAGAGGCCCACCGTTTCTGAAAACCATAATTTTAGTTTTCTCTTTGTTCACAGACATGCCAAACTTTGTACAGAAATCTTCTATAGCATTTAATTGGATTTGTAAGTTGCAGACAGTGTCTGAGACATTGCTTATATCGTCTGCAAAGAGCAGGGAAAATACATTTTCATACGATTCTGACACATATATACCTTTGCAATTATGGGATCTTAACACATCTACAAATTGGTTTATGAAAATAGAAAACAGTACAGGACTTAAAACACATCCTTGTCGCACACCAATACAACATTTGAATACTTCAGTTAAACCATTTGGTGTTTTAACACATGATTTACAATCTGCGTACATGTTTCTAAGTATTTTAAGAAATTTACCATGTATTCCTAGTTTTAGTAATGATGCCCACAGATAGTCAAAATGCAAGGAATCAAATGCGCGGGAAAAATCAATAAATAAGCAATACATTCTCCCACCCTTCTTGGACAAATATTTTCTTACCATGCCCTGTAAGGTAAAGATATTATCTATAGTGCTATAATTTTTTCTAAAGCCAGCTTGATTTTCGATAAATAAATTTTCTTCTTCGCACCATCTGTTGAGTCTTGTATTTAAAATTTTAGCAAATATCTTTCCAATAACTGGTAGTAATGTAATACCTCTGTAGTTACTCGCATGGGTTTTTGGCCCTTTCTTGTGTAATGGACATATTATTCCAGTTGTCCAATCTGTGGGGAAAACACCAGTGTCAAATATTTTATTAAACACATTTGTGAGAATTGGAACAATGGTATGTTTTATGTTCTTGATGATATTAATACTGATGCCGTCAATACCAGGTGATTTTGAATTTTTCATGTTTGAAATACTGTTATAGATTTCTGAGTCTGAAATGGTGGAATTTAATTCTAGAGGTTTGTTTTCTTCACAATTTTCACAACCAAGATCATGATATTCCACAAAATCCACCATTTCTGTATTATCTGCTATAGTATTACACTGATGCAGTTCACTAAAGTATTTGTACCATTCTTGTGGCTGGATTTGATTATATTTTGGTTTTTCATTTACCACATCTTTTACGATTTTCCAGAAATCTTTTGAATTGTCAATTTTATTTTGAATGTCTTCCTTTAATTTGTTGATATATGTTTTCTTTTTAAGATCACATAAATTTTTAAAATTTTTCCGAGTCTGAATGTAATTTGATAAATCACATTTCCCATTCGATCTTCTGAAACTCTTTAAGGCCTCATATTTAATTAGTTTTAGTTGTTCACAGTCTGTATCAAACCAATGTGGCTGAGCAGGTTTAGTTCTACTGCATTTGTGCTTTTGTTGAATGCAATTGGAAGCTCTATAAATTACTGTATTAAGATCAGTTATTATTGAATCAATATCAATGTTCGATATATCTATAATAGTATCGAAGTATTTAGACGAGATGTTATCACATAGTTTCTCAATACACTCTTGATGATTATACTTGTTTAGGTTGCAGTGTGGATAGTCAGCAAGTCTGTGGTCACAAGTTTTTTGTTCATCGTATATACTGCATTCGAATCGTATTCTGCATTGAACTGGAAAATGATCAGATTCGTCCAAATCGAGAACAGAAAAGTCACATACCATGGGAAATAGAGCAGAAGAAACTGCGATGTAGTCGACAACACTACCTCCACCATTTGCTGTACACGTATAGTTACCATTTATGTCACCAGGGAATCTTCCATTCAATATATGAATACCATTTATTTTTAAGATTTCCAAAAGTTGCCTTCCTAGATTGTTCGCAACACTATCAAGATTGTTTCGTTTGATGCTAAAATCGTCAGGTACATATATATCAACATCACAGATATGTTCCAAGCTGTCATCTGATATAAAATCGTGGAATCCACCAGTTCGGCTATTGAAATCACCAGCTAATATAAAGCATACCTCTCCAAAATCTGCCCTTAGATTTAGTATTGTCTCTTCAATAACATTTAGAGTTGTTCCATTACAGTTGTTATAGATAGTAGATCCTTCAGGTGAGACATATGTGAACAAAATGATAATATCATTACTTGAATTGAAAAAAGTTCCATCTAACTTCAATATGATGAGATTTTCCACTTCTTCGTATATTCTATGAACTCCATCACATATTTCATTGGAAACAAACACTAATAGACCGCCATGTTTGCCTTTCTGTCTACAGTTTATATATTGTTTATGCGTTGAAACTTTATCACTGATATCAATATCATTTTCATAAATCCAAGTCTCACAAATTCCAGTAATGGTTGATGAGCGTATAAGTTCAAGCACATCTGTAGTGTCAATATGTCTACGAAAACTTTGACAATTCCATGATGATACGGTAATATAAGAAACATTCGAAGTGTTTGTTTTCCCAGGCCATTCGAGATGGCCATCTTGTTGCTATTGTTTTTTTTGTTTTTTACGAAGAGATACAAGTTGATTTGTTTCTAAGTCTATTGTGAAGGGCTCACTTTCTATAATCAGTTTATCGTAACTTAATCTTGCTCTCTTATTTTGTTCATTTTTCGCTTCAATCAAGTGTGGGATGAGTGCTTTTCTTATCACCCGAACATGTTCAGGAAAGTCTTCTGACACAGATATACCTGAGTTTTTGAGTATTTTTCTTGCTTTTGTAAGTATTAACTCTTTTACTCGTTGGGTTGTGAATTTAACTAAAATAGGCCTCACACCAGCTTGTGAACTCCTTTTCTTGCCAATTCTATAGACCCGATCGAAATTCATTTGTAAATTCTGCTCATCAATATCGACTTTGGCTTCATTAACAATTAGGTCGCTGATTAATTGTTCACTATCAACACTAGTTTCATACTGTTCACCTTCTTTAACCCCATAGAATATGAGATTATTTTGTCTCTTTTGGTTTTCAATATTTTCTAAATTTTGCCTCAATTGTTTATTTTCGTCCTTTAATTCTGCAATATCTTTCTTTATCAGCTCAACCTCTTCTTTAATATTCAGCTCTTTCACTTCAGTTCGGAGATCTGCAATATCTTTTCTTAAACCCATAATCATCTCAATTATATTTTGGTCAGAGTTTTGTCTTTCCGTGGGGGGATTTATTACTTCAACATTTCTACTCAAAGTACTTTGTCTGGTATTTAAGGGTCCTGGATTGCTCTCGATGTCACCACTAAGTATCAGTAGCATTGATAATGCAAGAATTACTGACATCGTCAGGCTCTGAAATCTAACACACTTGGCTGTGGTTTTCAACTTCAAAAAAGATTGTCTACAATAATACGAACCAATAACCATACGCCAAGTTGCAATATCTCCTCCCATTGTGAATGTTTTTCAAGATCAGATAGGTTTTAATACGTTATATTCCTTGGTAAAAAAAAACAAAAAAAAACAAAAAACAAAAAAAAAACACACAACATTATCCATATAAGTTATAACAGTGTCACGCTTCATTAAATCCCAGAGAGATCACATATCATGACCGTCCACTTCTACGCATCTTAACACTTTAATAACAAGGCAATAACTCATTAAATATTTTTCAATATTTTTGATTACTTAAAGGTTTCTCTCAATTTCAACACAATTGATCAAAATCCGTATAGAATTGTGCCTTGGAAAGTGTTTATGAGCCAAAACCCGAACGCGTTTAAAGAACATAGGCAATAATTCATTATCGGAATTGTCTTGTCTTGTACTATATGATATTTAAGTCACTGAAACAATGCGGAAATAAACAGATGTTTCTTCGAAGATATACTTACGGTGAACCGCTACAAGAATCAAATTTTCGCTATTGAACCTCTGAAAAACATCCTCATTTATATTAGAATTTATAAAATATCTGCTTATCTGTTCTTCACCTGGCCCAATCCGATACAAACTACAATACAATAGATCATCTTATCTAGATTGGATTATCTTTGTGGATCCATCTTGTCGAATATATAGAATTGTAATAAACCGGATATAAACAATTGCACATGTCGAGGTGCGGAAAATCCCCAAAATACATAAAATACTTATCCTGTCTCTACACCAGCCGACAACTTTCAATATTAATAACGCTGGAATAGGGGCAGATATTTCGGTCTATCATTAGTCTAAACTGGTATTTAAAGCAGAGCGTCAAATCACGTGATCACTAGGATTCCTGGTCCGTTATTTAACTATTTCATATATTAATATATTTTAATATGATAGTAGTTAATTTAAGCCGATATTATTATGTCTTCTCCAGGCCTTTCTACGCACAAGTTTAAATGCTCCTCTTGTACATGCTGTAATTAGTGAAACAAAGTGTCAGTGAGAAGCTGTTTCAATCTACAAATAACAAATTACAAATAACTTACCAGACTTGGTTATCATAAATATCAATCCATAATGTGGGATAAGCAGGGAAAGAATTCGTTCTAGTGGAATGTTTCAAACTGAAGAGTTTTCTGTTCGTCTTAACATCAAATTTATTCAAGCCCCAATTAGATTCAGCAAATATTATTTGACCATCGTATACGATGAATCCAATTAAATCTTAAAAAATCCTCAGCCACAGCGCGCTGTAAAAAACCTTAAAGAAGGAAACAGTTTCGATGAAAATGACGCATTCGCTTTTAACTATTAAAACATAATCGTAAATATAGAATTTCTCTTTGTTCATAATTTTCTTGGGAAATTTGTTTAAAACAAAACCGAGCTACATTTCCAACATATGTATCGTTTTCTATTGTGGATGATTGATTGAAATTGCTAAATATAATATAGGGACTGACACAATCGGAACAATTTTACATCAAACGTGTTCTAGAGAGTAAATATAATATTTATGTTAGAAGGTAGTCATTCCTAAACCAATTTAATCCTACCCCTCAAACCAACAAGACTTGTGCCTTGCTATAAAGAATCTGTATTGGTTTGAAAGGTTGTTAAATCCACGTGCTTCATCTAATAGATTTACTACCTACGGAGGCCTGTATACGACATCATTACGATTTTTTACTTTTGAATTAGTATTTTTAGTTTTCAATTATAAACTCTACTTTTTAGTTTTTAACTTGACTTTTGAGTTTTAAACTTGACTTTTTAGTTTTAAACTTGACTTTTTAGTTTTAAACTTGACTTTTGAGTTTTTAACTTGACTTTTGAGTTTTAAACTTGACTTTTTAGTTTTTAACTTGACTTTTGAGTTTTAAACTTGACTTTTTAGTTTTAAACTTGACTTTTGAGTTTTAAACTTGACTTTTGAGTTTTAAACTTGACTTTTTAGATTTTAACTTGACTTTTTAGTTTTTAACTTGACTTTTTAGTTTTAAACTTGACTTTTTAGTTTTAAACTTGACTTTTTAGTTTTTAACTTGACTTTTTAGTTTTTAACTTGACTTTTCACCAAGGTGAAAAGTATTTGACTTTTTATTTAAAAACTTGACTTTTCACCCAGGAATATCACGTGGCTCTTTCCTGTCGTGTTTATTTTAATTATAGTGGAAAATGTAAAATAGTAGACCTACTAGATATGTCTTCTGGAAATGTAAGTAAGAGTTTATGTATTTTGCTATAAAATTTAGGACTTTGTATACACCTTAAAATCACTTTTGAATTCAGACGAGGAAATCACTATTTGATTTTCATAATTAGATCGTATATATTTCTACCAGCAATGTTAAACTCTTCGAAATTCACACCTGCTCTGATAGACCTACACTACATTCGGGGGATCTTAACATGGCCACAAAGAGTAGCATGTAAATTGTAGCATTTGTAAATTCTGCTCATCAATATCGACTTTGGCTTCATTAACAATTAGGTCGCTGATTAATTGTTCACTATCAACACTAGTTTCATACTGTTCACCTTCTTTAACCCCATAGAATATGAGATTATTTTGTCTCTTTTGGTTTTCAATATTTTCTAAATTTTGCCTCAATTGTTTATTTTCGTCCTTTAATTCTGCAATATCTTTCTTTATCAGCTCAACCTCTTCTTTAATATTCAGCTCTTTCACTTCAGTTCGGAGATCTGCAATATCTTTTCTTAAACCCATAATCATCTCAATTATATTTTGGTCAGAGTTTTGTCTTTCCGTGGGGGGATTTATTACTTCAACATTTCTACTCAAAGTACTTTGTCTGGTATTTAAGGGTCCTGGATTGCTCTCGATGTCACCACTAAGTATCAGTAGCATTGATAATGCAAGAATTACTGACATCGTCAGGCTCTGAAATCTAACACACTTGGCTGTGGTTTTCAACTTCAAAAAAGATTGTCTACAATAATACGAACCAATAACCATACGCCAAGTTGCAATATCTCCTCCCATTGTGAATGTTTTTCAAGATCAGATAGGTTTTAATACGTTATATTCCTTGGTAAAAAAAACAAAAAAAAACAAAAAACAAAAAAAAAACACACAACATTATCCATATAAGTTATAACAGTGTCACGCTTCATTAAATCCCAGAGAGATCACATATCATGACCGTCCACTTCTACGCATCTTAACACTTTAATAACAAGGCAATAACTCATTAAATATTTTTCAATATTTTTGATTACTTAAAGGTTTCTCTCAATTTCAACACAATTGATCAAAATCCGTATAGAATTGTGCCTTGGAAAGTGTTTATGAGCCAAAACCCGAACGCGTTTTAAAGAACATAGGCAATAATTCATTATCGGAATTGTCTTGTCTTGTACTATATGATATTTAAGTCACTGAAACAATGCGGAAATAAACAGATGTTTCTTCGAAGATATACTTACGGTGAACCGCTACAAGAATCAAATTTTCGCTATTGAACCTCTGAAAAACATCCTCATTTATATTAGAATTTATAAAATATCTGCTTATCTGTTCTTCACCTGGCCCAATCCGATACAAACTACAATACAATAGATCATCTTATCTAGATTAGATTATCTTTGTGGATCCATCTTTTCGAATATATATAATTGTAATAAACCGGATATAAACAATTGCACATGTCGAGGTGCGGAAAATCCCCAAAATACATAAAATACTTATCCTGTCTCTACACCAGCCGACAAGTTTCAATATTAATAACGCTGGAATAGGGGCAGATATTTCGGTCTATCATTAGTCTAAACTGGTATTTAAAGCAGAGCGTCAAATCACGTGATCACTAGGATTCCTGGTCCGTTATTTAACTATTTCATATATTAATATATTTTAATATGATAGTAGTTAATTTAAGCCGATATTATTATGTCTTCTCCAGGCCTTTCTACGCACAAGTTTAAATGCTCCTCTTGTACATGCTGTAATTAGTGAAACAAAGTGTCAGTGAGAAGCTGTTTCAATCTACAAATAACAAATTACAAATAACTTACCAGACTTGGTTATCATAAATATCAATCCATAATGTGGGATAAGCAGGGAAAGAATTCGTTCTAGTGGAATGTTTCAAACTGAAGAGTTTTCTGTTCGTCTTAACATCAAATTTATTCAAGCCCCAATTAGATTCAGCAAATATTATTTGACCATCGTATACGATGAATCCAATTAAATCTAAAAAATCCTCAGCCACAGCGCGCTGTAAAAAACCTTAAAGAAGGAAACAGTTTCGATGAAAATGACGCATTCGCTTTTAACTATTAAAACATAATCGTAAATATAGAATTTCTCTTTGTTCATAATTTTCTTGGGAAATTTGTTTAAAACAAAACCGAGCTACATTTCCAACATATGTATCGTTTTCTATTGTGGATGATTGATTGAAATTGCTAAATATAATATAGGGACTGACACAATCGGAACAATTTTACATCAAACGTGTTCTAGAGAGTAAATATAATATTTATGTTAGAAGGTAGTCATTCCTAAACCAATTTAATCCTACCCCTCAAACCAACAAGACTTGTGCCTTGCTATAAAGAATCTGTATTGGTTTGAAAGGTTGTTAAATCCACGTGCTTCATCTAATAGATTTACTACCTACGGAGGCCTGTATACGACATCATTACGATTTTTTACTTTTGAATTAGTATTTTTAGTTTTCAATTATAAACTCTACTTTTTAGTTTTTAACTTGACTTTTGAGTTTTAAACTTGACTTTTTAGTTTTAAACTTGACTTTTTAGTTTTAAACTTGACTTTTGAGTTTTTAACTTGACTTTTGAGTTTTAAACTTGACTTTTTAGTTTTTAACTTGACTTTTGAGTTTTAAACTTGACTTTTTAGTTTTAAACTTGACTTTTGAGTTTTAAACTTGACTTTTGAGTTTTAAACTTGACTTTTTAGATTTTAACTTGACTTTTTAGTTTTTAACTTGACTTTTTAGTTTTAAACTTGACTTTTTAGTTTTAAACTTGACTTTTTAGTTTTTAACTTGACTTTTTAGTTTTTAACTTGACTTTTCACCAAGGTGAAAAGTATTTGACTTTTTATTTAAAAACTTGACTTTTCACCCAGGAATATCACGTGGCTCTTTCCTGTCGTGTTTATTTTAATTATAGTGGAAAATGTAAAATAGTAGACCTACTAGATATGTCTTCTGGAAATGTAAGTAAGAGTTTATGTATTTTGCTATAAAATTTAGGACTTTGTATACACCTTAAAATCACTGTTGAATTCAGACGAGGAAATCACTATTTGATTTTCATAATTAGATCGTATATATTTCTACCAGCAATGTTAAACTCTTCGAAATTCACACCTGCTCTGATAGACCTACACTACATTCGGGGGATCTTAACATGGCCACAAAGAGTAGCATGTTTGACTGACTGAATTATTATTTTTCTTTTTCAGTACTTGCCAATTGAGGCTTCAGATCTACTGATTTTGAAGCAGTGGTGAAAAGATATTTTGGACTTGGGTTAACTTACACAGACATTATTGGTTTTTTACAATTACATGGGGTAACCATAAGGTACCGTTATCTACAGCGAAAGTTAAGAGACATGGGACTAAGAAGGTGGTCACGAAAAACAGACCCAAATACAGCTGTAGATGCCGTAGAGTTTGAATTGAGTGGAACTGGAGGTAATGTTGGATATTGCCACATGCAACAACGTTTGGTGCAAAAACACCATTTATTTATTTCAAGGGAGTCAGTGAGAATCATTTTACGATATCTTGTTCCTACTGGTGTAGAATTAAGAAGACAACACAAACTTCACAGACGGTTATACAGCGTACCGGGGCCAAATTACCTGTGGCACATTGATCAGTGGGGCAAACTGAAACCGTTTGGTTTATGTATCCATGGATGCATTGATGGATTCTCGCGGCCCTTACTGTGGTTGGAGGCATCGCCATGAAATAAAAATCCATACGTTGTTTGTGACATGTTTGTAGATTGTATAAGACGTCTTAATGGAATCCCATGTACAGTCAGAGCGGATAGGGCTACTGAAAATGTAAATATTGAAATAATCCAAAAGACTCTAGCTAACCAAAATGATCATGAAGTAAACATCCCTTTCTTGTATGGAAAATCTACTGCTAATCAGCGTATTGAAAGCTTTTGGAGCAAATTGACTGTAAGCGGAGTGGGTATATGGTTTAACCATTTTAAGGAACTGTCAAACGCCGGTATTATCGATACTTTTGATGAACTCAATATCCAATGTGTTATCTTTTCTTACATGCTTGTACTTCGAACGGAATTAAAAAAACATTCTTGAACTATGGAACACGCGTTACATCAGGAAATCTCAAAACCAGGGTTCAAATGGAAGACCAGATGTAATGTTTTACATGCCTGAATTATTCTCCAAATAGTAAATCTTGATGAGTTAGATGTTCTTGCAGAAACTCCCACTAATAAAATTGAGGACTGCATAAATGTCTATCAGGAAATTTTCTCGGAAATTGTCCAAGAGCAACACATACTCTTTCCGAAGCTGATGATATGTTGGTATCTATTCTTGATGAGGTAGAATATCGACTTTATATGATAGATAGTCAATGACATTGTGTTATAATAAAATGATATCAATGAATCTTGCTTTATTTTCAATTTGGGGATATTCTATAGGTATTCAAGAAGGGGTGTACGCAGTTCTGGGGTTTCAAACCTTCACCATGCCAAATTCAACTGGAGTAAGGAGGAAAAAATATCTTGCAAAAATTAAAATCCCCCCCCCCCCCCCCATTTGCCCACCAGATGATCCGTTCCAAGGAAGGAAACTCTCGGTTGCAGTACCTGAATACTGAATACTTGATTGCATTTATTTGTGCTCTGTTTGTAGTGTTAGACGACTATAGTTTTAAGAAAACGTGGATCCATTGTTCACATATGCTGCAAGCTATATGCTTTGGAGGGTGGGGGCAAGTGACGTTCTGCATTGATGTGCATGGAGTCTTGAAATGGTGTAGTAGTACGTGGATGGGGGTTATTCCCCTGAAAAGACACAAGCCACCTCCCCACCCCCTCCGCCCCGACGCACCTCAAGTCAAATATTCCTAGATACCCCCCCCCCCCCCACCGGAACCACATCTAAGGGTTCTTTAAATAAACATGACTCGTCCCTTCCGGCTAGATCCCACCTGTAGAGCCCAATAATGAAACCGCCACAGTGACAGGTCTAAAGGGGCATCCATATCAAACCCCTAGCACCCAAAATCACACGTTCCCATCCAAGAGCGACAATAACAATCAGCCACGCCTATATAATCCCTGGTATCCCGATCCAACGGTCCTTTGAACGAATATGATGAACCTAAACCCATATCACATCCTTAACGCCAATGCAAGTTGATACCCCACCCATAGCACCTCCAAGTAAGGTCTAGTTCTCTGCAAAGATGTAGTTCATTGTTCATCGACTGCCTTTTGTGACACATTACAGCAGACGAGAAGTTGGCTGGATTTAGGGTACTGAATTGTGAATATAGGGCTATTCATCTTCTCTTTAATGGTGGGTTCCCTCAATTAAAAAAGTTCACCCACCTACTAAAGAGATCTTTAGACCTGGACTGCTACTCCCAGCGACCTTAGACCCCTGAATCCTTCTTACTCTCAAATATATTAAATTTTCAGTACCTTCAATACCTTCAAGAGTTTCTTAGGAAAATGGGAGTTGTAGCACAGCTATAAAGTTAGTAATTTTTTGTTCAATTTTGGGAACCCACCTTGAATCATTAATAAGGAACTAAAAAACTGCAAATTTATTTAAAAAACAAAAATTACGACTATTTGGCCTTACATACAAATTATAAAACAAATATAATTCGGTTTCTACTGAAACATGCATGTATATCAAAACTGTTTAATGCACACCTTTAGATGCACTATAATATGTACATTCATGATAAAAATCTGTGATTGACATTCAATTATACCGAAAGAATTGTTGAGAAAATTGTCTGAAATATAGAAAATAGAAGCAAACGATCTAAATCTAAAATCTGAAATGTTTTTATCTGGTTAGTACGTAATGCTTTTGCTTAAATCATACCAAAATAATCATTTGAAAATGCATACTGTAAGGCTAGGAATTAATGCGTCAACAAATTAATGCGACATGGGGTTTAGAGACTTAAATGCGAGTACAAATTAATGCGATCCGCGATAGGTGTCGCATTTATTAATATCATAAAAAAGAAAAGGGCTACCCGAAATTCTACAAGTGTGTAATGAATGAAGACATGAACAATGATCAAGATTTTATAGTTTAATAGTCAAGTGTGAAAATCTTTTGTTTCTTTAACGTCATTGATAACTAATCAGTTTCTAATTTAGAGATAATTACCTAATTACTTAATCCCGCCCGGTCTCAATTTAAATTCTTAACTCCATATAACTCACTTGGAAATATGTATTTAAAAATGCGGATACAAATTAATGCGATCACGGATAGGTCGCATTTAAAGCATTAATTTCTATCTCGCAATAATTTGTAGCCTTACAGTAATCTAATCGATTAAATATCTCTGTATCTGCTGGCATTACTTCAAACAAAGACATTGTTAGCTTGTTAATACATGTATTTGCCGTAGGAAACATTCCACAAGTCTTACTGAAGTGAATTGAAGGTTGAATTGAGAATCCAAACACAGGCTCCTCTTCATATCCAGTGGCGAATTTAAGTATATTAGATATGTTGCTGTTTCCACGCCTTCCACCTAAAATTTTGTATAAAGTTTACCCTTGAAATATAACAAAAAATGCATACTATGCAGAATAAAATTGTTTGACTATGTACTCAAAGATTGGGCCTACAAATGGACTCAACAATGAATTCTGCACTGGATACATATCTTAACCCTTAAATACTGTTTAATTACAGAAACAATAATCTTGTATTTAGACTACACAAATCAATAGTTTGCGTATAAAGAACCGTTCAATAAGAATTTACCTTGTACAAACCAAGGGAATTTAACCCGAGTATCAACTGATTATAAATGGTTTATCTGATGGGTTCTCATTAAACACACTTTCTATTTCTTCTGGTGTGCTATAATAAATAAACATTATCTAATTAATCTGGCTATGTGATTAAATCAAACTAATCTGAATGTACAAAAGTAATGCAAGGAAGCCACGCTTTGCAGAAATAGATACAATACTACCTCGCCATAGAATTGAATTTCCAAAGTATTTCTTAAATTCTCAGTATTTCTTATCTCCGAAAGCCCAGTCTGTACAATATTAGATCGATCCACCATAATAAAGTTGATCTCTCCTTTCAGTGCAATAGCTTCATCCTCTATGTCCAAGGACCTACCAGTTATTATTCTTATTTGGTATTGTCGTAAAATATGTTTACTTTTTATTTCAGCAATCAAATTGTCCACAATTTCATTGATTTCACTGGAAATGCCCATCGTGATAGGTTCTTGGTTATTTATCCTTATAAGAACCTCTCTACTAGGAGAAGTGGCCTGGAAGTAATTGGTCTGTGGAAGTAAAAAACTATTGTCTTCCGTAGAAACATTTTCAAAAATTAATGGAAAATCATCAGTTGCAATTTCTGTAATCTGTTCATTTTGTTCTTCTACATTGTGATCATTCAATTCAAATGTGGTACTGGTACTGGCAGTAGTAGTATTATATGTAACTACATTGGTTGCATCTGTAGCGAATGCAGATTTTTCCAATTCATCGTCATTGAACGGTGAACATAGTACGTAAAGTTTTGGTGTACCCGGATTTTTTTTTTCTTTCCAAATATTCTCCAAACACCAACTTCTACGTTGCAATTTCTAGCATTGACTATTTCTACAACAAAGTTATCTACAGAACCAAGCACTGGATTCTCTCCATTCGGAAAGAAATGATTTTTGGCAACAGTTAACATTTCTTGATAAGATGACTATATTTCTAATTTAAAGGCAATGGTATTCTTATCTCCGAGAGGGGACTTAACAAGAGAGACCTGCCTTTCATCGTCACTGTCAGCTTCAAGGTTCTCTTTCCAAGTCTCAATCCAAATGTTACAGTTCTGAAATTATTTTTAGGTCTTCCAAACGATACTTTGTTTGGTGTGTTGTCTCTTTTGTTATTATTCCGTAGATGTTTAAGTAATTCCTTTCTCTTGTACATTTTCCGACTTGCCGAGAATCGGATTCAATAGCCAAAGGACAGGGTAGGTCTACATTAGATATAATAATAATGATAAATTCTTTATTTTACATGGGTCAGAATTAGGCCCAATACACAAGGACATGGTCCTGTCTCACATTCAGCCCATGGGGCAAAACATCGGAAGAAAAAAAAAAATGGTCTTGCATCTCTCACGAAGAGTTACCCTGTCCCCTATGGCTACCAGCCCATAAACAATTAGTTTCTCGTCTGAAGACAATTGAATAACTTTTCCATCCATCTATAATTATAAAGACAATCGGACATATTTAATAAAATGATAATTCAACTGTTGGATTTTCATTGGGTTAGGAAAATGAGCCCAAACATAAAAAATAATGAAATCAGGTGAGGCCTATTAGAAAGCTAGAGATAAGAATTATTTGGTAGTCTAAAAACACTATGATTGAGATGAGAGATAAGAAAATGTAAAAAACGATACCTTCTGTCTTCGGAAAAAATCCACGATATTTTTTGATATATTTCTTGTTATAAGAAATTCACAAACCTGCAAATTGAAAACAAATGACTATAAAAAGCAATCAAATTCATTTGAATTGATTCAATCAACATTAGGCCTTGCAAAACTACAATGTAGTATAGGCTCGTCATTATCAGCAAAATGCTTCAACTTGCATTGATTTTCATACAGTCCATATTTATTCTTTCAAAATGTTACATGGGGAAACACATGCAAATTATTTATTGGCCTGTATCTATTGGTAGGCTACCGTTTACACAGTTGACCTATTTAATCACTTGGCCTATTTTAGTCACAATGTAGGCTAATAATAATGGATTGAAATAGGCCTGGCTAGGTCATGGAGTCTTGGCGTGTCCTTCTTTACAGTGAATAGATAACATGCGATTTATTTCAAAGAGCGAACTCGATAAATCAACTTTATAAAATATGTTTTTTGGTACTTACATCTTCTACGCTTAAAAAGCGCGTTTTCGTCTCCGCCATTTCTTTAATAATGTAAAATCCGTCACTTGGAATAGAACACGTGATCGTGCTGGGTGAAAAGTAGAGAAAAAAAATAAAGTGAAAAGTAAAGTTTTTAAATAAAAAGTCGAATATTTTTCACTTTTTAGTTTTAAACTTGACTTTTTAGTTTTAAACTTGACTTTTTAGTTTTTAACTTGACTTTTTAGTTTTTAACTTGACTTTTCACCAAGGTGAAAAGTATTTGACTTTTTATTTAAAAACTTGACTTTTCACCCAGGAATATCACGTGGCTCTTTCCTGTCGTGTTTATTTTAATTATAGTGGAAAATGTAAAATAGTAGACCTACTAGATATGTCTTCTGGAAATGTAAGTAAGAGTTTATGTATTTTGCTATAAAATTTAGGACTTTGTATACACCTTAAAATCACTGTTGAATTCAGACGAGGAAATCACTATTTGATTTTCATAATTAGATCCTATATATTTCTACCAGCAATGTTAAACTCCTCGAAATTCACACCTGCTCTGATAGACCTACACTACATTCGGAGGATCTTAACATGGCCACAAAGAGTAGCATGTATGACTGACTGAATTATTATTTTTCTTTTTCAGTACTTGCCAATTGAGGCTTCAGATCTACTGATTTTGAAGCAGTGGTGAAAAGATATTTTGGACTTGGGTTAACTTACACAGACATTATTGGTTTTTTACAATTACATGGGGTAACCATAAGGTACCGTTATCTACAGCGAAAGTTAAGAGACATGGGACTAAGAAGGTGGTCACGAAAAACAGACCCAAATACAGCTGTAGATGCCGTAGAGTTTGAATTGAGTGGAACTGGAGGTAATGTTGGATATTGCCACATGCAACAACGTTTGGTGCAAAAACACCATTTATTTATTTCAAGGGAGTCAGTGAGAATCATTTTACGATATCTTGTTCCTACTGGTGTAGAATTAAGAAGACAACACAAACTTCACAGACGGTTATACAGCGTACCGGGGCCAAATTACCTGTGGCACATTGATCAGTGGGGCAAACTGAAACCGTTTGGTTTATGTATCCATGGATGCATTGATGGATTCTCGCGGCCCTTACTGTGGTTGGAGGCATCGCCATGAAATAAAAATCCATACGTTGTTTGTGACATGTTTGTAGATTGTATAAGACGTCTTAATGGAATCCCATGTACAGTCAGAGCGGATAGGGCTACTGAAAATGTAAATATTGAAATAATCCAAAAGACTCTAGCTAACCAAAATGATCATGAAGTAAACATCCCTTTCTTGTATGGAAAATCTACTGCTAATCAGCGTATTGAAAGCTTTTGGAGCAAATTGACTGTAAGCGGAGTGGGTATATGGTTTAACCATTTTAAGGAACTGTCAAACGCCGGTATTATCGATACTTTTGATGAA